>CAUYPK010032033.1:0-36161 GCA_963574355.1 Loris lydekkerianus | reverse complement strand
AGCCTTAAAGAAAGATGGAGACTTCACCTCTTTCATGTTTACATGGATGGAGCTGGAACATATTCTTCTTAGTAAAGTATCTCAAGAATGGAAGAAAAAGTATCCAATGTACTCAGCCCTACTATGAAACTAATTTATGGCTTTCATATGAAAGCTAAAACCCAGTTATAACCTAAGAATATGGGGAAGAGGAGAGGGAGGGGAGGAAGGGGGGAGGATGGGCAGAGGAACACTGATTGGGAGGGAGGGGAGGGAGGGGGGAGGATGGGCAGAGGAACACACCTGTGGTGCATTTTACAAGGGTACAGGTGAAACTTAGTAAATGTAGAATATAAATGTCTTAACACAATAACTAAGAAAATGCCAGGGAGGCTATGGTAACCAGTGTGATGAAAATGTGTCCAACTGTTTATAAAACCAGTGTATGGTGCCCCATGATCACATTAATGTACATAGCTATGATTTAATAATAATAATAATAATAATAAAAGAAAACTCAGAGAAACCAGGCCTGGTGGGAAAGGATGACCTGTCTCATCACTGTGAAGTGGTATTTCTAAAATGCTTCCAGAGGCAGCTGGTGGGTGGACAGGTGTTAACTTGGTTAAGGAGACATGTCAAAAGGGAAGGTACCAGGCCAGGCACTGTGGCTCACACTTGTAATCCCAGCACTCTGGGAGGCCAAGGTGGGAGAATCTCTTGAGCTCAGGAATTCGAGATCTGAGTAGCAGAGTGAGACCTGATATCTACAAAGAAATAAAAAAATTAGCTGGACCTGGTGGTGTACGCCCTGTAGTCCCAGCTACATGGGAGATTGAAGCAGAAGGATTGCTGGAGCTCAGGAGTTTGGGCTATGATGATGCCACTGAACTTTAGCCAGGATGACAGAGCAAGACTCTGTCTCAGAAAATGGGGTCACCAGATTTTCCTCCCTCTCTCCTGTCCCGGGGCTGTCAAAAGGATCAATACTTACCAGGCATGTCTCTGTGTATCCCTGGGGCTACCTGGCATCTGTTACAGCTATACTCCCATCTAGGAGTCATCTGTTTACTCTGGAAAATGAATGAAAGATTCATGTAGCCAGAAAGATATTCGTTCAAACTCAAAAGTGGGCAAATGGCTAGGCTGGGGAAGGCTTGTTAACAAGCAGCATCAGCCCTGGAAAAGTGTATTTCCCTCCCACTTGCTGCCAGTGCTGCAGAGAGGTGGAAGGGTCTAGGTGCCAGCTCTGCTGTCATAGAGGCTAGTGGTACCATGACCTTTGGAAATTAAACCAGGAGATTTGGAGGAGGAGGTCCAGAGATGATTTCCTTTATTCCGTTACCCCCAATAGAAACACTTGGATCATTTTTTTTTTTATTTGCTCATACCTGATGGATGCTTTTCTTTGACACTTAGATCCAAATTTGTAGACCCTTCCCCAACTGATACCACCGCTATTTGAGCAAAGTAAAGTTCAGAGAAAAGTTAATGGCCCTGTGTTTTAAATCTCTATTTTTCAAGATCCTGACATCTCTCCCAAATTTCTTAGGATCTCAATGTTCAGGGTATTTCTGTGGTCCTGAGAAAGGATAGATGTCCCTCTTATTTTCCTGTAAGAACCATCTTCCAGACTCAAGCTACCTTCATCTTTCATACACGATAAATTCCTGCATATGTATGTTGTCTAAAGTATGAAACTCTAGCAGTAGATGCAAATTATAATGGTGAGTCTATTCCCAATGTGCCAAAACACTGCTGCTTAAAGTGAAACACCAACATCACACAAGACCAGGGAGCTTGTCAGAAATAGAATCTCTGGTCCTACTCCAGACCTATTGAATCAGAATCTGCATTGAATATGATTCCCAGGTAATTCATATGCATGGCAGAGCTTGGGAAGTAGTGAGCTAAAAAAAATTATATTACCAGTTGTGCCTCACTTAATCAGCTTTTAGGCATTTGATCTCCACCCTGGCTGTACATTAGAATTATACAGGGGATTGTGAAAACCACTGAAGCTTGAAGCTCTACCCCAGACCAATGAAAACAGAATCTCTGGACACTGGTTTCATAAAAATCTGTCCAGGAGATGCTAATGGCCTTCCAGGGTTGAGGCTACTGTTTTAAACTCAATTTCCAGTGCTGTTTCCCCAAAATTTTATAAATTAGGATATTTTCTATTTCTGCACAGCTGTAGGGTATCCCAAAAGTCACCTATAAATTCACCATATAGAGAAAAAATGGGAAACTGTAGCTAAATGGACCTTTATTTACAAAATATTCATTATAACATTTTACAGAGAGGTGGCCAACATGTAGAGAATATTTTGTAAATATTTTATAAAACTTTGTACATTTAGCTATAATTTTCCATTTTCCCTATGTATGGTGATTTTATGGACTTTTGGGACATCTATAGATTATTCCAGATTATCTTTTCAAGGATGGGAGAATAATAGCCTTGGGAGATTATTTCCTCTCTGGAGTGAAGGTGTGATTTATTTATTGTCCAAAATAGTAATGTCTCCTTCCGGAACAAAGGGCAGTTAGGCTCACTGCCTATTAATAAAATAATTGGGAACTTCTGGTTTTAGTTCTGGCATGTAAAGAGCTTGGAAACTCTTGGAAACTGTCACTTCTGCTCTTTTAACAAGAAGAAAAGCCAAATAAACTGAAAATCAATGACCTTTCTTGTACTTAGCATAGAACTGAGGTTGCAAGGCAAACTGCCACCCCCAAGTCTGGAGAGACAGGCAAACTCAGAGAGTCACAGCTGTCCTCAGTTTATCAGGAGCAGCTGCTGAGACCATAAGCTAGTAAGAACACTTAGGTGGTAATTTTGATGTAAGTGGAGGTGGAGTGTGAACTTGCATGAGTGTGAGAAACTCCTGGGGGTCCGCGGTCCCTCCAATACTTCTGTGGGTCTTCCTCTGGGAATTTCACCAGGTTCTCATGGAGAAGAACCAAGAAAAAGTCTCCAGTGTTTCTGGCAGGGAGAGGAGAAAGGTACCATTTTGAAATATGCTCACAGTATTCTTCATAGGAAAGTCCTACTCTGTTGGTAAACAAGGTTATCAGAACCTTATTTAGTTAGGGGAAGGGAAATTACCTAAATCCAGTTTGCTCTAGAAAAAAGAGCTAAGAAACACTTGTGAAAGTCCCCACCCAGAGACCTAGCAATCTTGTAATCTTAAGATTATAGAACATTTCTCTCTTACCATCCCTTACCATCACACTGACTAGTGTAACAACATTGGAGTAAAGCTGAAAGAGCTGCAGATGCTCACACTCTCAGAGGAGCATGTAGGGAAGCCCAAAGACACCAGGGGCGACAAAACCAAGGACACTCAAGGAATTTGAAGCTTCCGGCACCCAAAACTACAGCAAACATTAAACAGAGCTTAACTCCTAGCTAGGCCAATATAAAACTTCACACTAAAATCCTGTTCCCCTCAGTTCCTATTACTTAATATATCATGTCCAGTTTTCAACAAAAAATTACAAAACATGCTAAAAAGCAAAAATAAATAAATAACAAAAACATTGTCTGAAGAGACAAAATAAGCATTAGAACTAAACTCAGATAGGATATAGGTTCTGGAATTATCACACAGAGAATTTAAAATAACAATGTATGTTAAGACAACGTGCAAGAGCCTGGTTAATGTAAGAAGAAAGATGAAAAAAAAAAAAAAAGCAGAAAGGTGGAAACTCTTTTTTTTTTTTTGCAGTTTTTGGCCAGGGCTGGGTTTGAACCCGCCACTTATGGCATATGGGGCCAGTGCCCTACTCCTTTGAGCCACAGGCCCTGCCTGAAAGATGGAAACTCTAAGAAAGAATCAGTCCAGGCATGATTGCTTATACCTGTAATCCAAGAACTTTGGGAGGCTGAGGTGTGAGGATCACTTCAGCTCAGGAGTTCAAGGTTACAATGATCTATGCTCATTCCATCCAGCCTTGGCAATAAAGTGAAACCCTGTCTCAGAAGAGAGAGAAAAGAAAAGGAAAAAAACAAAGAAAGAAAGGAAGGAAGAATGAATGAATGAAAAAAGAAGAAGAAAACTGGAAGACTCAACTGGTAATGTTAGAAATCAGAAACACTGTAACAGAAATGAAGAATGCCTTTGATGGGCTCACAATTAATAGACTGGACATAGCCAAGGAAAGAATGAGATTGAAGATATGTCAAGAAAAACTTCTTAGACTGAAATATAAAAGAGAAAAAAAAATCCAAAACCAAGAATAGAACATCCAAGAACTGTGGGACAATTTCAGACAATGTAAATATACATATAATTAAACTACCAGAATAAGGAGGAAAAGAGAACAGAGCAGAAAAAATATATGAAGTAATATGGTTGGGAATTTTCCAAAAGTATAAGATACCAAGCCACACATCTAGGAAACTTAGAGAACACCAAGAAGAATAGAAACCTAAACACTATAACTATGCTATCAAATCAACACATACACAAACACACACGAAAAAGAAAGAAAGAAAAGAAAAGAAAGTCTTGAAAGAAGCGAGGGCTGGGGGCGGGGGGCAGGATTACCACTACATTCAGAGAAACCAAAGTAAGAATTACAGCAGATTTCTTGTCAAAAACTATGCAAAAGCAAGAAGAGAGTGAAGAGAAACATTTAAAAGGTTGAAAGAAAAGCCCACCAACCTAGAATTCCATACTCAGTGACATTATCTTTCACGAGTGAAGGAGAAACAATTTCTCAGACAAACAAAAACTAATGGAATTCATCACCAGCCAACCTGCTCTGCAAGAAACATTAAAAGAAGTGCTTTGATAAGTAGGAAAATGATATAGGTCAGAAATTCAGATCTACATAAAGACAGGGAAAGAGAAAGAATAAATGAAGGTTAAAAAAAAATTTGTTTTTCTTATTCTTAATTGATCTAAAAGATAACTATTTAAAGCAATAGTAGTGACAATGCTATTATGTGATTATAGCATATGGATAAGTGAAATAAATTGCAGCAAAGTCATAAGGGACGGGAGGAAAGAATTGGGAATATTCTGCTACAAGGTGCCAGCTCTATAGGTGAAGTAGTGTTATGCCATTTGAAGATGGTCTTAGATGAAAACCTGTATTGCAGGCTGGACATGTGGTGGCTCATGCCTGTAATCCTAGCACTCTGGGAAGTCGAGGTAGGTGGATTGCCCTAGCTCATGGGTTTGAGACCAGTCTGAGCCAGAGACAGACTTTGTCTCTAAAAATAGCCTGGTGTTGTGATGGGTGCCTGTAGTCCCAGCTTCTTGGGAGGCTGAGGCAAGAGAATTGCTTGAGCCCAAGAATTTGAGGTTGCTGTGAGCTGTGATGCCACAGTACTCTACTGAGGGTGACATAGTGAGACTGTCTCAAAAAAAAAAAAAAAAAAAAAGTATTGCAAACTCTAGTGCAATTACTAGAATGACTTTTAAAAGAAGTATACTTGAAAGAAGATAAAGTAGAATTATGCTCTGTTAAAACCAGAAAAGGATGGACGAGAAGACAAACAAAAGAAACAAAGAACAGGTATAATAGAGCAGTTACAAACACAACAGTTATTACTCCAACTATATCCATAATAAATTTAAATATGAATGGCATAAAAACACCAATTAACAGAGATTGCCATAGTGAACTGAAAACAAGACTTAAGCATATATTGCCTACAAGAAACCCGCTTATTTATTTATTTTTTGAGACAGAGCCTCAAGCTGTTCCCCTGGGTAGAGTACCGTGGCATCATGACTCACAGCAACCTCTAACTCCTGGGTTTAGGCGATTCTCTTGCCTCAGCCTCCCAAGTAGCTGGGACTACAGGTGCCCACCACAATACCTGGCTATTTTTTGGTTGTAGTTGTCCTTGTTGTTTGGCAGGCCCAGGCTGGGTTCGAACTCACCAGCTCTGGTGTAATGTGGCTGGCGCATTAGCCGCTTGAGCTACAGGCGCTGAGCCAAAACCCACTTTAAATATAAAGACTCATATATGTTAAAAGTGAAGGGATGGAGAAAGCTGTTTCAGGCTGATACTAATCAAAAGAAAGTTGTAGTAGCTCTCTAGACTTCAAAAATAGGAAAATTATCAGAGGTAAAAGGGGGCATTATGTAATGATAAATAAATGGTAAATGTAATGATAAATTCTCCAAGAAGCTATAACAATCCTTAACATGTATGCACCTGTCACAGTAAATAAGGCAAAACTGGTAGAGCTTCAAGGAGAAAAAGTCAAATCCACTAGTTTAATTGGAGACTTCAAACTTTCTTTCAGTAATTTATAAGTGAAGCAGGCAGAAAATCAGTAAGAATATAGTTGGCCTGAGTCGCACCATCAGCCAACTTGATCTAATTGACATGGTGGAATATTCCATGCAACAATAAAGTACATGTTCTTCTCAAGCTCACATTGGAATATTCACTAATATAGATCACATTCTGGGTCATAAAAAAAAATCTTGAGAAATTTACGAAGAATTAAAATTATAAAAGCCTTCAGGTTCTCTACGCACAGGATTCCTTTCCTATAATCCAATATATTTGTCTGCATAAGTATCACCTGGCCCTCTTTGTATTGCCCTGTGGAAAATGGGGCTCAGAGATGCTAATATTGCCATGAGTAGTAAAGTTCTTTGTCTCTGATCCAGGACTTTTGTGTCTTCTGAGGATACCCATGAAAGTATAGCAGACTAACTGTTAGCTTGTAAGCAGGGTAAAATTCTGACCCTTCACAGTTCTTGACTGTATCTTATATTAATAGTTTTATTTTTTTCCTATCCAAGTGAAGATTGTCCAAATGAGGCTAATGGTTTGCTTCCAAAATGTTTATTTCCAAGTTTATCTCAGTTCCATCAAGTTTTTCCTAAGTATTTAATTGCTGGTGTGAATAATTTCAGCTTTCCATTTTCCACTAATTTTCACAAAACATGGGAAAAACATGCACAGACACTGCTATTTAGATGAAGACAAGTGAGGTGAGGCGCTAAATTAGCAGGCATTCCACTTGCTGTCCTTTGTTGCACAAAAGTCACCTATTGTACAAGAGCCTGAATTCAGCATATGCAGGGAGTGTTATTATTTAATTTATGTAAGTAAAGCCCAGTATGCAGTCAACATGGACCTAGCAGTAGGTCAATCCCTACTGCTTGATCCCCAAGGCCTGCCTTGGGGGAAGATGCTTCTGACTCTATGTGACCAAAAAAAGCAGCAAAAGTTCAAAATCCCATCCAGGAACTGGGTTCCAAAGGCAGAACCTTGCTCATAGCAGTGCTCAATAAATAGCTTTTCACTTCATAATAGACTGAATTCAAAGATAGTGAAATTCTCCAATACCTATCAATATTGACTTAAATACATTTTCATTTAAGGAATTAGGCATGGTGATTCATCCCAGCACTCTAGGATGCAAGGCAGGAGCATTACTCAAGGCCAGGAGTTTGAGAACTGCTTTGGCAATAGTGAGATAGCATTTCTACAAAAATATTTTTTAAAAGTTAGCTGGACTGGCTCGGCGCCCGTAGCACTGGTTACAGTACCAGCCACATACACTGAGGCTGGAGGGTTTGAACCTGGCCCAGGCCAGCTAAATACCAATTACAACTGCAACAACAAAAAAATAGCTGGGTATCATGGCAGGCGCCTATGGTCCCAGCTATTTGGGAGGTTGAGGCAAGAGAATTGCTTAAGCCCAAGAGTTTGAGGTTGCTGTGAGCTGTGACACCATAGCACTCTATCACGGGGCAACAAAGTGAGACTCTGTCTCAAAAAAAAAAAAAAAAAAAAAGTTAGCCAGACATAGTAGCACACACCTATAGTCCTACCTACTAGGGAGGCTGAGACAGGAGGATCTCTTGAGCCCAGGAATTTGAGGTTGCAATGAATTATGATGATGCCACTGCATTTCAACCTGGGTGACAGACTGAGACCTTATCTCTAAAAATAAATAAATAAATAAAATAAAAATTAAAAAAAGTAAAAAATCACCTGTGGCTCAAAGGAATAGGGCACCGGCCCCATATGCCGGAGGTGGTGGGTTCAAACCTAGCCCTGGCCAAAAACTGCAAAAAAAGAAAGTAAATAAAAATAAATAAATAATCAGATTTTTCCACCCAACACTATGTGAGAGAAGAGGTACTTCTAGAAACAGGCATGACAGTGTGAAGCTTTTCTTTCTTTCTTTCTTTTCTTTTCTTTTTCTTTCTTTCTTTCTTTTTTTTTTTTTTTTGAGACAGAGTCTCACTCTGATGCTGTGGGTAGAATGCCATGGAGTCATAGCTCATAGCAACCTCAAACTCTTGGGCTGAAGTGATCCTCTTGCCTCAGTCTCCTGAGTAGCTGAGACTATAGGCTCCCACCACATTGCCCAGCTAGTTTTTCTATTTTTACTAGGGACTGGGGAGAGGGAAGATCTCAACCTTGCTCAGGCTGGTCTTGAACTCCTGAACTCAGGCAATCCACCTGCCTCTGCCTCCCAGAGTGCTAGGATTACAGGCGTGAGCCACTGTGCCCGTCTAGTGTGAAGCTTTTCAAATTAAATTGAAGTGAGAACTTTAGACCAACATACTTCAGATTTTTTTTTTGTTCTGCATCCTTATAATTAAAAAAAAAACAAACCTAGCATGTCACACCCACCCTATATAACTGCGTATTTATAAATTCTGTACAAATGCCATTGTACTATATCTTTTATAAAACATAAACAAAAATATAGATAGAGAAGAATGAGATAAAAATACAGCATAGAGTCACAAGGGTGGCTTAAATTGGCGAGAGAGATGGTCAGTTGGCTATGGCTTCCCCCTGCGGGTGACCCAGAGTGAAATGTTTGGATGAGGAAGGAGAGTCAGTAGAGTGCCGTTTGCCTACCTTTGTGGTGGGTCATTATCTTCTTGGATTTTCAATATTCAGTTTCCTGAAAACACCTGCTTGGCGTATTTCTGGAAGGTGGGATAAGGCTATTTTCTGTTAATTAAATCACACTTTGATTATACTGGGGGAACATCCATTTTGAGAAATAGCAGTAAATCCTCCTGTTAATCATAGAATCCTTTTAGAACGTGAATGGTGGAGCTCTGTTGTTCTGTTTTTAAAGATTACACTTGATGTATTTATTTCCACAAAGCACTCAAAGGGGACTCTTGGAGATTAAACATAATTTAGTTTGGGAGTTTTATTTGCAAATGTTGGCTCTCTGGAGACCGTCAGGGTGGTCCCCAGCAGACGTGGGAATTAATACCCTTAATGAGGAAGGGATTCAGGGCAAGAATCAGGTTTCCTGAAATGTGCCCACCAAACTTGGTCTAGTTAGCTCCTCTACATCTTACCTAACTCAGCTCAAATGCCACTGTTTGTTTTTAGCTTTAATTTTTTTGTGTGTAGTAAAATATGCATAACATAAATTTTACCATTTTAATTGTTTTTAAGTGTCCAGTTCGGTGGCATTAAATACATCTACGTTGTTGTGCAACCATCGCCACCACCCCCTGAACTTTTTCATCTTTCCAAAATGTTCTTTTTGAGTCAGAGTCTTACTCTGTTGCCCTCGGTAGATTGCCATGGCATCATAGCTCACAGCAGTTTCTAACTCTTGGGCTCAAGCAATCCTCTTGCCTCAGCCTCCCAAGAAGCTGAGACTACAGGTACCTGCCACAATGCCCTTGCTTTTGTCTGATTACTGTTTATAGGCGATTCATTTTTAAAGACAGGGTCTCATTCTTACTCAGGCTGGTCTCAAAGTCCTGAGCTCAGGAGATCCACCCAAAGTGCTCTGCCTCCCAAAGTGCTGGGATTACAGGCATGAACCACTGTGCCTGGACTATATATTTATTTCTTTTTTTTTAGAAAAAAGGTCTTAATCTGTTGCTCAGGCTGGAATACAGTGGCACAACCTTAGCTCAATGTAACCTTGAACTCCTGGGCTCAAGCGGTCCTCCCACCTCAGCCTCCTGAATAGCTGGGACTACAGGGCTGGTGCCATCACACTGGGCTAATAGTAAAATTTTTTGTAGAGATGAGGTCTTTTTATACTGCCCAGGCTGGTCTTGAACTCCTGGCCTCAAGCCATCTCCTACCTTGGCTTCACAAAGTGCTGGGATTGCAGGCATGAGCCACTGCATATCAGTTATATAGTATATTGTTTGAAGAGTCAAATAGTTCTACAAGACTTGTTGTGAAAAACAGCAGAGTCCTGCCCCTCAAAGCTTCTTCCCCAGTCTTGCTTGTCAGAAACAACCATCCTGAGTCCTTTGAGCCTTGGTGTTCACATTCAGACCTAGATAAAGTGCTTAGACTGCTGCTTCCTGATGTTTCAGTTTTAAGTATTTTCTGCTGATTCACTATGAAAGGGAAGGCATTAACTTGCCATATTTCCTTTAAAATATATTTAATCTTGAAGTATAGCATACATATAAAACCCTATATAAAGCTTCCATGTCCTGGGCGGCACCTGTGGCTCAAAGGAGTAGGGCGCTGGCCCCGTTCACCAGAGGTGGCAGGTTCAAACCCAGCCCCGGCCAAACATTGCAAACAAACAAACAAACAAACCTATCTAATAAAAAAAACTTCCACATCCTGTTAAAAATAAAATTAACACTCTGATCCACCAATCAGCTCAAGAACATGGATATAAACATTACCTAAGTAGCCTGCATGTGCCCTTCAAATGCACTCCCTTCCCTTCCTTTCTCCAGGTGAAACCACCTATCTGTGCTAATCATTTTCTTTCTTTTTCCTGTAATTATTGCACATGTATATATTCCTAAACAATGTATTGTTTTGTGGGCATATGTACATGGAAACATACAGTGTGTGTCCTGACCTGGCTTCTCTCGGTCAACATTACGTTTTTGAGGTTTATCCATGTGGATATGTGGCTGTGGCTAATTCATTTCCTCTGCTCTGTTGTATTCCGTTGTATGACTATATTTCTACCCATTTATCCAGTTTTGTATTATACATTGCACAAGAGTTTCTCTAGGGCCTATACCGGTAGCTAGCAGTGGAATTGTTAGGGCCATAGTGTGTGCAATACATTTTCAGCTTTACTAGGTAACAACTGTTTTCCAAAGCGATTTCGCCAAGCTCCACTGGAAGAGGAGAGATTGTATTGCTCCACGTCCTTGCCAACTCTTGGTACCAACTGATTTTTTAAAACTTTTGCCAACTTGGTGATGTGATATAGTAATTTCACCGTGGTTTTAATTTGCTTTTGCCTGATTACTGTTTATAGATGATTTGTGAGTTCTCTTCTGTGAAAAGCCCTTTTGTGTTTTTTGCCCATTAAAAAAACGACTCACAGACCTTTTTTTATATATCCTGGATATTAATTCTTTACCAGTTTTATATGTTGCAAATATGTCCTCTCAGTTTGAGGTCAGCTTTCCATTATTAGGCAAAGTCTTAAGAACAGACGTTCTTAATTTTAATGTAGTTGCTTTTTATCTATCTTTTCCTTTATGGAAATCTTTTTTGTTGTTGTTTGTTTGTTTTTGGCAACTATATTGCCCTCGGTAGAGTGCATGGCCTCACAGCTCATGGCAACCTCAAACTCTTGGTCAAACTCATGGGCTTAAGCAATTCTCTTGCCTCAGCCTCCCAATTAGCTGGGACTGCAGTGCCTGCTACAACATCTGGCTATTTCATTTTTTGTTGTTGTTGTAGTTGTCGTTGTTGTTTGGCAGGCCCAGGCCAGATTTGAACCCTCCGGCCTTGGGGCATGTGGCCACTCCCTGAGCTACAGGCACTGAGCCTTTTTTTTTTTTTGTCCTTTGTATCTTATTTAGAAAAACTATTCCCTATCCCAATGTCATAAACTCACCTTCTATATTGTCTTCTAAGCATATTATAGTTTTGCCTTCTACATTTAAGAATTTTAATTTACATGGAGTTGATTTCTATATGTGGTGTGATAGGAATTTAATTTCATTTTCTCACCTAGATCTATAATTGTCCTAGCAACGTTTATTGAGTAGTCTATCTGTTCCACACTGTTCTGCTGTGCCAAGTCTACAAAAAATGAACTTTCCAAGTATGCCTGGGCTTGTTTCTGTGTTATGTTCCACTTGCCTGTCTGTGCCAATACTACATTTTGTCTCAATAATTATAGCTTTATAATATGTTTTAATGTCTGGTATAGAAAGATCTCCCACCTCATTCTTCTTTAGGATTGCCTTGACGCTTCTTAGGATCTTTGTTTTTTCAAATACATTTTTAACAGCTTGTGAAGTTTTGTGGAATTGTTGGGCTTTGGGTTGGAGTTACATTAATCTCTGGATCTATCTGGAGATAATGAATACTTTTATGACATTGAATTTTTTTATCCAAGAGTACAGTATGTCATTGGATTTGCTTAGAACTTCAGCATTTTCCCAGGAAGGATTGCACATTTTTCTTAGTATTATATTATTCCTGGGTATTTTTACATGTTAAATATCCTTGGGAAATTAAAAGTAATATCATTGGATAGCGATCTTCTTATTTTATTTTTTTAAATATTTATTTACTTTTATTATTATTATTTTCTTTTTATTAAATCATAGCTGTGTACATTAATGCAATCATGAGGTACAATGTGCTGGTTTTATATACCATTTGAGATATTTTCTTTTTTTTTCCATTTGAAATACTTTCATCAAACTGGTTAACATAGCCTTCATCGCATTTTCTTAGTTACTGTGTTAAAACATTTATACTCTGCACTTAGTAAATTTAACATGTACCCTTATAAAATGCGCATATTTTCTTTTTTTTTTTTTTTGAGATAGAATCTCAAGCTGTCACCCTGGGTAGAGTGCTGTGGCATCATAGCTCATAGAAACCTCCAACTCTTAGGATCAAGCAATCTTCTTGCCTCAGTTTTTCTGCTTTTAGTAGAAATGGGGTCTTGCTTTTTTTTTTTTTGCTCAGGCTGGTCTCAAACTCATGAGCTCAAGCAATCCACCTGCCTCTGCCTCTGCCTCCTAGAGTGCTAGGATTACAGGCCTGAGCCACTGCGCCTGGCAGATCTTCTTATTTTAAATAATGCTTTTCTTAAAGTTTATTTTATCTTACATTAATAAATCTAAAGTTGCTTTCTTTTTCTAGTTTTTACCTGGAATATGTTTTTTCCATCGTTGACTTTTTTATTTTATTTTATTTTATTTTATTTTATTTTATTTTATTTGTTTTTGTTGTTGCATTTTGGCCGGGGCTGGGTTTGAACCCACAACCCTCAGTATATGGGACCAGTGCCCTACTCACTGAGCCATAGGCGCCGCCCTCCATCATTGACTTTTAATTTTTCTTTGTTCTTATGTTTTAAGAGTATCTCCTGTGAATTATGTATGATAGGGTTTAAAAAATCTATTTTGAGGTCTGGGTGTGGTGGCTCATGCCTGTAATCCCAGCACTGTGGGATGCCGAGGGGGGCAGATCACCTGAGCTTACGAGTTCAAGACCAGCCTGAGCAAGAGTGAGACCCCGCCTCTAAAAATAGCCAGGCATTGTGGTGGGTTCCTGTAGTCCTTGCTACTTGGGAGGCTCAGGCAAGAGGATCACATGAGCCCAAGCGTTTGAGGTTGCTGTGAACTGTAACATGGCAGTCTACCCAGGGCAACAGAGTGAGACTCTGTCTCAAAAATAAATAAATAAAATAAAAAATCTATTTTGGTTATTTTGGTCATTTACTAAAGAGTTAAATCCATTTGTATTCAGTATTACTGGAAATATTTATATTTAGGTAAGCTCGTTATTTTTAATGTCCTTCTAATTTGTTCTACCTTTTTTTTGAGACAAAGTTTCACTTTGTCACCCTTGGTTGAGTGCTATGCTGTCATAGCTCACAGCAACTTCAAACCCTTGGGCTCAAGGGATCCTCTTGCCTCAGTCTCCAGAGTAGCTGGGACTACAGGTACCTGTTACCACGCCCGGCTATTTTTAGAGATGGGGTCTCGCTTTTGCTCTGGCTGGTCCCAAACGCCTGAGCTCAAGCAATCCATCCATGGTGGCTCACACCTGTAATCCTGGCAATTTTTTCTACTTTAAAAGATTCCTTTTTAAAAACATTTCTTTCTCATCTTTTTTGTTTCATTTTTTTCCCTTTTCCTTTCTTTCTTTACCCTTTCTAGCTGGTACATGCTCTATCCTTTCAGTTGTTGCTCTGACTATTAGAAAATGCATACTCACCAAAGTCTAAAAAATTATCAGTATTTATCCTTTCCACCAACAAACCCAGGACCTTAAGACATCTTTGATCACTCACTTACAAATAAGGTATAATATATTTTCCAGGACCTAAAATCTTATTGTTAGATGATCCTAAGAAAAATATTCCCTGAGATTTCATAACCACACATTAATTTACTACAAGAATTTATGGTCTAAATTTATGCTAACTATGCAGTCTAAAAAAAAAAAAATCTTAAACAAATAGTTTAAAGTAGTCTTAAGTTGGTAGTGTCCCCCAGGCAACTCACAGAAGTAAATGCAAATCCTCTTCAGAGGAAGTCATCTTTAATACAGGCCTCAAAGGATTTTCATAGATAAATGTTCAAAGAAAGGGACTGGTTCACAGATAATCACGAGAAAATGCACCACGAGTGAGAACCAGCAGAAACAAAATACAGCACAAATAGACTTACAAAGTCTTTAGATACTGTAGTTATCTGACACAGAATATGAAATAACTACATTTTGCAAGTTTAAAGAAACAACCAAGAAGTTCTAAGATAGATAAGAAATTCAAGTCATTTGTGCTTGAGTCAAATAGGAGAATCAAACAGAACTTCTAAAAATAAGAAATGAATGCCAAAAAAAAAAAAAGAAAAGAATGCCATATTGTGTTGACTATAAAACAAGATTGATTATGAAATGCACACTAATTTTGTGTGACAACAAAAACATGGCCAACCATCATTGCAAGATGCCACTGATTATAAGATGCACCCTGATTTCAGAGATGTTATAATATGTGGGGCAAAAATTGTTTCAGAATCGATGAACTGTAGCTATTGAAATGTAAAACTTAGCAGATCGATTAAATTGCAGATTAAATTTGGCAGATGACAGAAGCAGTTAACTGGAATAAAAAAACAAATATTTGACACAAAAAATTATACAGAATGTAGAGAAACAATGAAATGGAAATATAACAGAAGGGTGAAGAGTCTTGGAGAAGGCCTATCATCTATCTAATCCAAAGTTCCAATTAGCCGGGTGTTGTGATGGGTACCTATAGTCCCAGCTACTCAGGAGGCTGAGGCAGGAGGTCATTGGAGCCCAGGATTTGAGGTACAATGAACTATGATGATGCCACCGCACTCTGTCAGACCCTGTCTCAAAACAAAAGAAAATATCACAAGTTCCAGATGAAAGTAATAGAGTAGAAAAGAAACAATGTTCAAAAGTATAATGGCTGAGAAATGTTGAAAATAGTGGAAAGAAAGTAATACCCAGGTATAAGAATTCAAATGATTCTCAAGCAGGACAAAACAAAAGAAATGCCCATCTCTGAAGAATACATGATAATAAGATTCTAGAATATCAAAGGCAAAGAGATCTTCAAAGCAACCAGGAGTAAAAAGAAAAAATCACCTACTAAAGAGCAATAAATAGCCCAACCTATTACCTCTTAACAGCAAAAATCAAAGCCAGAAGCCTGTAGGAGAACATTTTTAATATGCTGGGAGAAAAACAATAATCAACCCGGAATTTATGCCCAGTAATAGTCTTTCAAAAATGAGAGCAAAACAGAGAATTTTCAAATAAATAAGAGACCTTTAATAAAGGCAAATCTGAAAAGACAGATTTGAAGCAAAAGGAAAATGATCCTAGATAGCAGGAGGAAGATGAAGACCGGGGTTCAGAGACATCCTCAGGGGAAAGTCTGCTTACCTTTTGGTGTCTGTCTGGTTTTTACTTCTTTGTGGGATCTGTAGATGTTTTGCTTTTGTGCCAAACCAGTGATGCATTTTGAAAGTTGTTATTAGACTGAGCATGGTGGCTCATGCCTGTAATCCCAGCACTTTGGGAGACTGAGGGTAGAGGGTTGCTTGAGGTCAGGAATTCAAAACCAGCTTAGGCAACACAGTTAAGACCCTGTCTCTCAAAAAAAAATTATAATTTTTTTGTCTTGCATTCTTTGACCTCAGGAGGATTATTTAGGTATCAAACTCATATACCTATAGGAAAATAAAGTTCTCCAACAAAATTTCTTTAGGGAAACCCTCTTTTAGCTCATATGGAATCCAGATTACTTGTCCTTGTAGCACATACACAAGCTATATTTTTACATTTATCTGGAGGCAAATGTACTATCTTTGCACTATGAGGTCACATTTATCTATGTGCTTTTTTTTTTTTTTGAGACAGAGTCTCACTGTGTCACCCTCGGTAGAGTGCGGTGGCATCATAGCTCATAACAACCTCCAACTCTTGGGCTCAAATGATTCTCTTGCCTTAGCCTCCCAAGTAGCTGGAACTATAGGCACCCACCACAATGCCCAGCTAATATCTGTGTGCTTTTTTAATTAATCATTTACTTACCCCATTAGAAATGTAAGGGCCAGGGCGGGATGCAATGGCTCATGCCTGTAATCCTAGCAGTTTGGGAGGCCAAGGCGGGTGGATTGCTTGAGCTCATGATTTCGAGACCAGCCTCAGCAAAATCAAGAAAGCTGTCTCTACTAAAAATAAAAAAAACTGAGGCAAGAGGATCACTTGAGCCCAAGAGTTGGAGTTTGCTATGAGCTATGATGACACCACAGCACTCTACCCAGGGCAACAGCTTGAGATTCTGTCTCAAAAAAAAAAAAAAAGAAAGAAAAAAAGGCAAATAAATAAATAAATAGAAAGATAAGGGCCAGGTATGTGTTGCTTTCTGTTTTACTTCTAAGTGGCCTGGCACATGGTAGGTTTTCAGTATACATTTATGAGTAAATAATTAGATGAATATTTAATTATGAATAAGAAGACAATACCAGGTCTTAGGATAAGCATAGCTCTGTGTCTCTGCCTCAAATCCCCATAGAGCTCTGCTGGTCAATATGGTAGCCATATATGCCCATTTACATTGTATTTACATTAATTAAAATTACATAAAATCTAACATTCGATTTCTGAGTCTCACTAGCCACATCTCGAGTGGCTAGAGGCTGCCCTATTGGCCAGTGCAGACATAGAACGTTTCCATTATCACAGAAAGTTCCATTGGAAGTGCTGCCATAGAGTTCTCAAGAATTCCCAACTGCTCCCCTCTCTCTCTCTCTTTCTTGCTCTCACTGTCTTGCCCTCTCTCCCTCCACCCTAAACCAAATACAGGGTTAGGTGTCTTATAAGTGATTTAAAATGATGCTTTTGAACAAGAAGATGTTGGGTACCTTTGGTGACTAGCAGCATCCCCACTTTTTTTTCTTTTAAATTCTGAGCTTTTTTTTTGTTTGTTTTGTTTACAGTCTCTTATTCCCAGTGCTACTGAAGCTGAATGTTACTTGGGTGAAAAGCATAATTGCTTTCTTTTCTAGGTCCTTAAACCTTTTGCTAATGTCACCGTCTGAGAGTTCCCAAAGCCCGGGTTCCAGGAGAGTTTGGCACGTCTGAACAGCTGAACCATGAAATAATGAAGTAGGACGAGGGGGTGGGGGAGCAGGGCACTCTGTCAATAAAAGAGCTCCCCTCTCTGCACACATGGCCAATTAATTGGCCATTCTGGGAAAGTATGGGTGGGGAGGGGGGCTTCTGAGAATCGCCGGTGACAGCTAAGTGGCCTTTTGTGGACGTCCTCTGCTGAACAACTTTGTTGGATTGAGTCTCTGCCTCCCCCCACCTCCCGTGGGTTTCCTGTTAGATCCATCATTTACCATTCAGACATCATCTTTCACTTTTTCCTTCCAATATGACTGCTTTGTGTGCTGGCTCTGCTTTATCCCTCCTGTCCCCAGACCATAAAGGGGACTGTGTGGGGCTTCAGCAGGACTGAGGAATTGACCCTGCTGTCTGTTGAGAGCTATAATAATGACTGCAGTGATCTTCATGTCTAGCAGCAAACGAACTACCTGTCCCAGCATAATGGTGACCACCTGAAGATAGAGAAAAGGGAATCTTGACTAAGTTCCTTCTTGTGCAGTAGATAATTCCTTTGTTCTCTCCTCCATTCTCTTCTCTTTCTCTTTTGCCTGTTGCACTTAATCTAAGATGCAGCTGCGACTGAGAGCTAATCCCTTTGAAATAATAATACCTTCCATTTTGCAGGCATTACTAAGCCAGTTCACCCCGATTGTCTCACCTAATACCCCCCAAACCCTGTGAAGTAGGCAGGGGAGGTGTTATTAACCCCATTTAACTAATGAGTAAACTGAGATTTAGAGAGATCAGGTCAGTCGCCCCAGCTCTTTTAGACAGGAATTGCACACCCAGTCTCTGTCTGTAAGCCTAGCAGTCTTTCCCTGACGTCCACACCCTTATGTGTAAGGAGGACACGGCCCAGGGAAAGCACCAAGAGGTTGCGGGGGGAGAAGGAGAGCCAAAGAGAAGACTTCACAGAGGAGGGAGGAAAGGAGTGATGTCATAGGGGCTCTGGCTACTCTCGTCTTTCTCTAGAGATGGAGGATTCGATGCTCCCAAGAGGCTGGCCCAGCAAACCTCCAGAGAGGAAGAAAAGCCCAGGGCTGGGCTTGCCTTTCTCTTTTCCCTCTCCTTTTCCCAGGAGAGGATGTGTCTGGGTGAGGGGAGGGAGGCCCTAGCTCCTAGGAGGCCTAGTGTGTGGTAGCCACACGTGGGGTCTCCCCAGCTGCCTAACGCCCCTTCTCAGGCCGGGCCTGCCGGCCTCTAGGTGCTGCACCGTCCTGAGGCCTGGGCCATGTCCATGTGCCAGGAAAGCCCTTGAAGCTCGCCTGGAAGAAGAAGCATGCAGGGCACCCCCAGTGGAGGGACCTGCCCCATGCTGTGCCCTGTGGACAGGCGGACGCTTCTGGTCTTCAGCTTTATTCTGACAGCAGCTTTGGGCCAAATGAATTTCACAGGGTGAGTGACTGCTCCACAAGAAGAGGGAGGACAGAGCTAGGGCACCTGGGACCCAGCGGGAGGTGGCTGTCCTGCTGGCACCTGATGGAGGCAAAGAAGCCAGGATTTGGGTTCCTGTCCTGAACCTGCCTCCAGCTCTGCATTTTACTGGGGCAGGCTGCTCGGTTGGACTATGATCCTCACCATATCCAGAGTTTTTAATCTGGAGTGCAAGGGAGTAGATTTTGGGCTCCAAGAATGCCCTGAAATGACATGTAACAGTTTTCATATACAGTACGTACTCCTTTGGGGGTGAAGGGTTCATAGCTTTCCTCGGCTTCTCAAAGAAGTTACTAATTCCCATAAAACTATGTGCCCCTGCCCAAACTGGGTGTGGTGTTGTCCTCCTTCGAATAATAGTAAATTCTAGTATTATGCCCCAGGCCCTGGTGGACATGATTTGAGCCTCCCAAAGATCTCAAAAGGTAGATACTCCTTGGTATCTGCATAGTGGTGGGGAGACACAGCTTAGAGAGGGGGCTTATTGCCCACGGTCTCAGAGCCAGCCAGGAAGGCAGCCAACACCATCCCAGGTGGCAGACCTCAGGGCTCACACCTACCGGGGGCGGCCTCCCAGCCTCCACTGGGAAAGGAAGGAGCTCGGCTCCCCCATATAAGGTGGGGAGACATTCCACAGGGTTTGGACAAACTGTGCCTCCTGATCCTGGTCCCCTCAGCCATTCCTTTCTCCTCTTCATTTTCCCTTTGTTCTCTCTCATACACCTACACACACACACACACACACACACACACACACACAGCCCTCCATATTCCCTTTCTCTCCCTGTCTCAGCTCTTCCATCGGTAGCATGGAGAGGCTTTATTTAGTCCTCTGGGTTGTATGTTGTTGGGGCTGGAGAGGCTGGGACTCTAGGCTCAGGGACTGCATGCTCCTTAATGCTGTGCACAAATCCGTCCCTCTCAGGGCTCCTCAGCCCACAGGGTGCCTCCCGACTTCTTCCCTTCCAAGGGGCACAGCCTTCCAGAAATCTTTCTCCCTGGCATTCTCCACCCCTCCTCATATTTTTCCAGAGACCAGGTTCTTCGAGTCCTGGCCAAAGATGAGAAGCAGCTTTCACTTCTCAGGGACCTGGAGGGGCTGAAGCCCCAGAAGGTGAGGACTCCGCAGGGCTCGGGGACATCCCCCACAGGGCTTGTATCTTCAGCTCCCCATCCTCATCTCAGCCCCCTGAGGTCTCTGCCAAAGAGCATAAGAGTGTGGAAAAATAAAATGTGGCTCCTCTTCAGGAAAAACGGGATATTTGCCCAGAAGGCTATGCCTCCTTTTCGAGCTGCGGTTCCTTCAGCCAACCCCTCTGTCCTGGGCAGGAGGCTGCTGAGAGAACCCTGTCAGGGAGCCTCTCAACAAATGGCTGAAATTTCCAAAAACCACATGGGAGGCACAGATGTCTCCGGGTGGGATGCCACGTGGCATGGAGACTGGACACATCTGCTTCCCAAGTGAACTGGCTTAGCCTGGCAAACCCGTGTTTTATTTGGGTTCGTCCTTGTCAGCTTGAGTGTTTGTTTCTGAGAACACTTGTCCTCTGCAAGTTTTTACAATGGAAAACATTTTATTCGACTATTATAGTAGGAGGGTTTTATTTGAGGGCTGTTGAAACAACCAGATATTTCTGGATTTGACCCAAAGCCCTTCCTCCTACTTGTCTGAGTATCCCTATTGCCAAGACTCTTAACATTTTATAATAATACTCTCCATTTTACAAATTAAAAAATAGACATAGCAAAAGGCTGACATGTGGGTGGAGATTCAGCCTTTCTTGCCTCTGCAGGGGTTGGGAGCAATGATGTCACTCTGTCCTGATCAAGATTCCTGTCCGTGTTAATGTCCCAGACAATGTTAAAATCTCACTTTTAGGACTCTTTAAGGCTCTTTGGATCCAAGCGAAGCTGTGACATGTGTGGGGAGATGAGGACACTTGAAATTAGGGGAAGAAACTCAGTGACTTGGGATTTTGTTTGTCCTGGTCTTTCTGCTCAGCCGTAAGGTTTTTGTTATGGAATTGGGGCTCTTTTAAGTATACAGCAATTCCCCTGATCCTCAGTCAACCATGGTCTTAAAATATTAAATGGAGAGTTCCAGGAGAAACAATTCATGAATTTAAAATTGTGTGCTGTTCTGGTAGTGTGATAAAATCTCACGTTTCTGCCCTGTCGATGCTCCCCTCCCGCTAGCCGTCTCAGTTATCAGAGGGACTGTTGCGGTACCATGGTGCTTGTCTTTATTTGACTTAATAATGGCCCAAAGTGCAAAAGTAGGGATGCCGTATATCATTATAATTGTTTTGTTATTGATGATTGGTACTAATCTTTTACTATGCCTAATTTATAAATTAGATTTGATCATAGGTCTGTGTATAAGAAAAAAACAGTCCATGTAGGGTTCGGTACAATCTGCCTTCTGCAGGCACCCACTAGGGGTCTTGAAATGGGGCTACTGCATAGCAGATTATCTGGCTCTCCAGAAGGCCTGAAGGATTGTGTGTCAGGATATATAATAATGCACCTGGTTTTCTTTCCTTCGTGAACAAGGTGGACTTCTGGCGTGCCCCAGCCAGGCCCAGCCTTCCCGTGGATATGAGAGTTCCTTTCTCTGAACTGAAAGAGATCAAAGCTTATCTGGAGTCTCATGGCCTTGCTTACAGCATCATGATAAAGGACATCCAGGTGAGATCTTGCAGTGGCTGGGCTCTCATCTTCCGCATTCCTTTCTGATGGGGTCCCAATATGGAGGGGAAACATTTGGTGCTAAAAGGAGACATTTTGTTTCTGAGTCTCCTCCTGAGTGTTTGTAAGCATGCCCTGGAAAGGATTAAACCTGACGCCTCTCGAAGAAAATGTAAACGTAGGACAAAGTTCGTGAAGGGAAAGTGCTCACAGTGTGGTTGTAATGGTTCTTGCCTCTCATAGAGGCAAGAACTCGCATCGCTGCCGATGGAAAGGGAGGAGATGGGAGGAGACAGCTCAGGTCTCTCCTAGGCAGGCTGGGAGGCACCTCTGGATGGCCTCTGTTTTTCTGACTGTTCCTTCCTGTTCCCTTTGTGTCCCAGCCACCCAACATCTGGGGGAGCTCCTTATTCCAGAGAATTGGGAAACGGTGACAGAAGCTGAGCATGAGCCCCAGTGTGTCCCCCAGCCCCCACCACAGGGCTCTCTGCATGGGGCATCTCTCCTAGGCAGGATTCCCCACACGAGCACTGTGGGAGAAGTAGCTACAGATGTGCCTTTGGGTAAGGCGAAGGTGGCCTTCATCCTGGGAACCCCAGCCTCCCTGCCCCCTCTCCCTGCATCTTTTCTAAATGTCATGAAATTCTGTTTCAGTCATTCTGACTTTAGGGATCTCCCAGAGAGCCCCTGGAGGGAGCTGGTAGCACAGCCTCCTTCCTAAAGGTTCTTTGGGTGCCGTTCATCACTTAAGCCTCCCTGGCTGCATCCTTCCCTGGATGCTGTTGCTGGCTCTGTACCTGCAGAATTGTACCCACATAGATTCACTGCCAGCCATTTTGTACATCACTAATCTCCTCTAAGGGCTCCGAGTGTGGGAACACAGTCTCCCGGAGCGCACACACTTGACACCGCATGCCGAGGGATCAATGCAGTAGGCAGCATTCCTTTCCCATGTAAGCACAGGGCTGGGGCACTTGGGTCCATTCAAAGACTAACCCTCATCAGGCACATCTGTTTCCCACTCAACATGTGGGGGTGGGACAGTTCTCTAATTAAATCCCCCACAAACAAAAATAGGGAAACTCCCACAGATTAGAGAGGCTACCACATCAAACAAAATAGGAACTTAATTCTTATGTTCAGCCCAGGCCTATATTTTGAAGTTTGCATTTCCCTGCTCCTGCTCATGCCCTGGGAACCCTGCAGCATTTAGCAAACAGATATGCAGAGGTCTCTACAAACTTTCTGCTGATTTCTGCACATCAGGGATGGCCCCAGAGTTACCCCTGAGCCTCCCCTGCTGGCTCCTCTGGAGCTGGTGGGCTGCATTCTTCCCTGCTGCCCTCTCTTGATGCCCTGGGTCCCTCTGGGCTTTGCACTCCCTCTCAGGAAAATGCCCTGAACTCTTGGCCCTAACCCAGCCAGGCAGGAATTTTAGCAACAACTCGCTGTCTGCAACACATCAAGCTCTGACTGCCATACTCAAGATCACATTTTGGCTTAGAGGGGGCTGAAGGTGGGGGATGCCTTGGTGTCAAGTTGATTTGTGGCTGTGGTGGAGGAGGGGCCCAAGAGGAGGAGAGCCCAGAGGCGCCAACCAGACGGGAAGGGCTCAGGTTGTTGGCCTCCAGTCTTATATTTCAGAGATGGACACGCAGGACTGATTTTCTCCCTGTCCGCTGAACTTCTTAGCCTTGTACTGGGGATAGCATCCTCTGTGGGCCCTCAGTAGCTGTCGGCTGAATGAATGACTCCAGGGCCCAGTCCAGCAAAAGCAAGTCTAGAGAGAGACCTTGTTAATGTGTTGGTCTTTGTCTCACAGATGCTCCCCCCCCCACCCCCCATCTTTCTGCAACCTGGTGCCCACTGTAGGACCTGCTGATGACTGGAGCTTAATCAAAGTCAGTTGAATTGATGGAAAGGAAGGAAGAGGGGTTGTGTTGGGTGCCTGGGAGCAGGCTGAGAAGGGGGGCTGGAAAACCCTGGATGCTGGTTTTCACTTTGGTCAGAGGCAAGGGAGATTTTTGAGGAAGGGAAGTAGGTCCTCTTCCCACCTGGGTGGGGGTGGCTCGTGATCTAAGGGATGCTTGAGAAAGCTGTGATGGGGCCATTCATTCCAGCCACAGACACAGAGACCCCTACTGTGTGCTGAGCATCTGGCAAGGTGCTGGAAGCACAAAGATAAAAAATCTGGCCCCTGTATCCAGGGGAGCTGGAGCGGCATGGGGGGATGGGGGCGGAGGGAGTAAACCGGTGATTACAATGGAGTGGAGGAGCGGCTGGTAGAGAGAGGGCGGTTGCTATGGGAGCGCACACAAGAGACCCTGCTCAGCTTCTGAGAAGGCGGTAATTACGGTGTGCTCAAGAGCGGCAGGGCAAGGGGGCCCACACCCCGATTGGCGACCAAGGCCAGACCCCATGCAAAGGGCATCCTCTGCTATGGGAAGAGGTCGGATTTTATCCTGGAAACGGTGGGGGAGCCATCAGAGGGGCTTCAACATGATCAGATTTGCATTTAAGAAAAGCTGCTCTGACAGCCACAGTGTTGAGTTGAGGCCAGCACCAGGGAGAGACTGACAGGAGGAGGATGGTGAGGAAATTGCAGTGGGCCAGGCAAGAAATTATCTGATTCTGAGGGAGCTCCATTTGCATTTAATTTTTCTTCACCTCCTCGTTCTTTGCAGCCCTTTGGGTTGTTTTTTTTCCTTCCCTAGGATGAGTCACCATGGAAAAGCTTCACTTGAGCAATCAGCTCTGTGGATTTTAATGGCTTTTTTTCTGATTACAAAATTAATAAATATTCATGATAGATAATTTGGAAAATAGGGAAAAGTGCACGAAGAAAACAAAATTCACCCATACTTCGACCATCTAGAGCAGAATCCAATTTAGTGTAAATATTGCTTCACCAATCTCCCTCTCTCTAGTGGGTCTTTCCCATCAGTGTACAAATGGAGAGTAATTTCTCCTATCTTAAAAATTCCTCCCTTGGTCCCTTTCCTTTTACACCCCTTACCCTTCAGCCATCACCTCATTTCTCAGCTAAAGCAAAATTCCCGGAGACACTGACTCCGTGGCCACCATCGTCCCTGTCTCCTAGCAGACTGTGCCCCTCTCTTCTCTCTAGGGCTGCCCTCACAACGTCACGTGCAACTCCTAGGTCCAGCCCCTTGGTCAGCTCTCAGTGTTCACTGAAAAAGTTCCTTCTCGCCACTTCCTGGTCACTCCAGGGCCATCCTGGTGCTGTGGCTGCTCTGTTACCCACTATTTTCCTGTTTCCAGCTCTGTCCTTGGGGCGCTCCTCTGCTCCTCCATACCCTCACCTGGGATCATGGCATTAAACACCTTCTTTCTCCTGAGGACTCCCATGTTATGTCTCCAGCTATGCCTCCAGACTCCTATGTCCAACCACCTGCCGGGCATTTCTGCCCTCGACATAAATATTTACTAATTTTGTGTGTCCAATGGGCATCTTGCACTTTCCAGGCCCTCACCAAGCTCCCCCGGCCCTCCATCTGCTCCTCTGCAGCCTTTCCCAGATCAGGAAAACACTGTCCTTCCAGTTGCTCAGACAACAAGCTTGTGGTGGTTATTGATTCTTTTCTCACACCCCACATTCAATCTGCCAGCAAATCCAAGGGTGCTGCCTTCTTAATATATTTTAACACATCCCATGCCACCCCTGGGCCGAGACACCATCGTCCCTCACCTGCATTATCCCATTAGCTTTCTAGCTGCTCTCCCCAATCCCACCCTTGCCTCTTTATTGCCTCGCCTCAAAACAGCAGCCAGATGCGAGTCTGATGGGTCATTTCTCAGCTTAACATCCTCCAGGGGCTTCCTGGCTCATTCCTTGAGAGCCAAAGTCCTCGGGAGGGTTTGGAGCTCTGTGATGTAGCGGTCACTTTTCTCTGGCCTGCACCACTGACTGTTCTCCCCTGTTCACTCTGAGCCACACAGGGCCTTCCGCATGCTTCTTGCCCCGTTCCTGCTTCAGGGCTCTTGACTGTACTCACAGCGCCTTCCCACCTGCTGGTTCCTATACCTGGAATGCTGTTCCCGCAGTTAGCTGCATGACTGATTCCCTCCCTGCTTTCAGGACTTACTCCCATGTCACCTGATTTTAAATTGTGCCCTCTTCTCCCTCTTCCCCAACTCCTCTCCTCCTCCTGGTGCCGTCACTGCTCATCTTACCACAAGTTGATGTCTCCTCCAGGGGCCTCCATGTGGGCTCCAGGAGGGCAGTTTTGTGCTGTTGGCTGCTATGTCCTCAGAGCCCAGCATATAGTTTGCACTCAACAAATGCTTTCTGTCTAAACAGCAGGCTTTCAAAGGTGGAAAGGCTGTTGGCTGATGTGGGTGTGGATGGCTGCTCTAGACAGGAGAGGAAGTCTGTGGGGAGATATCAGAAGAAGGCAGGGAGGATAAGAGCAGCCATGTTAAGCTCCTGGGAGAGGCAGAGCCTGGCTATTACAGAGCAGGGACAGAAGCAGACCCAGGTCCTTCCCTGGCCACATGAAGGGCAGGTGCTGACTGACTCGCCAGATGATGGTGAAGGGGAGATCTGTCACCCAAATCCCACAGATGCCATCTTCACTTTGGAGGAGTCCCTTTTCCCTGGCCATAATAGAACTCTGGAGTCACTCCAAGTGTCATCCTCATAACTAACATTTTACTAGCATTTACTATGCGCCAGGCAATGTTCTAAGCTCTCCTAAGCTTAGAACATTGTAGCATGTGTAAGCCCTTCTGAGCCTCAGGAGAATACTTTTAAAGTATGTGCTAAAGTGGGTGATGACATGAGCCCCCTTTTATGAAGGGGAAACAGAGGCATGGAGAGGTTAGTAGTTTGCCCACATTGGTGACAACATAAGGGTTTAATCTGAGACAGTGTGACTCCTGGGCTGGCATGCTGCCCTGCTCAGTGCTCGTCACTTGTTGTTTGTGTGGGATTTTTGACTTAGCTCTTTGGGCAGTGAAGCCTGTGGTTAGCCTCGACCTCAGGGGTCCAGTCTCACCATGTCAGATGTGCAGCCAGCCACCCCGTGGACAGCCAAGGAACGGTAGCTGCTACTGGAAGAGAAGGCCACAGAACTCCTTAGCCCCTCTGTTCCCTGAGCTGCGGTCCACGTTGTGTCTGTGGTCGGGGCTCAGCTGCTGAGAGGTCCTGCTCCCTTCAAGCCTCCTCTCCCCCAGCCGGAGGTGCTGTCCCCTGCTCAACGTCCCCTCATAAATTAATTCACACCATGGTATCACTGTCCCTGTCAGGTTATTGCCTTCCAGGGGGGCGAATGGCTTACTTCTGAGTTGTTGTTTCTTTGTTTTGTTTTTTATTTCTCCTGAGGAGCCTGACAGGACTGTAATTAGGCCTTCCTGAGGCTGTGGTGAGACCACATTCTCAGGCCCAGGGAGCAGAGCAAGCTCTGCCCCCAGCCATTTTCCAGTCCAGGGGCAGATTCATGTTCCTGGAATTGGGCCCTAGCTGTGAGGCCCGAGCATTCCCGATTTGTAAGAGGGTGTCATATCTATTCACAAGGCTGCCAGGGTGTGGGGAAAGTTATTTGCAGTTTGGTGCAGACTTCCCATTTGCCTCCAAGCTGTTTTGTGGAACAAAGGACAGTCCCTTGGGACCTGTCTTCCTGAGGGTGTCCTGGGGCTGCATGTGAAGAAATGGGTCCTCTGGTCCTTCCTTTCCCATGTCTCCCTGTCTCCACCTCCACCACCACCCCGAGACCCTCGGGACACTTTCACTTCATTCTCAGGCTGGCCTGGACCCTGTCTTCCTTGCAGCTGTTCATTACAGCTGGCAGCAACTGGCCCGAGCGGTCATGGTGGGCTGCTGAGATTTGGGTTGATTTCCTGGGAAGAAGACACGGTCCTTTTGTTAGAGCTTCCCAGCGGGGTTTGTGAGTGGCCAGAGAGGATTATGGCTCCCCAGACATATCTGACATAACCAGCAACCCCAGCTTTGCCAGAGTGGGAATGTCCCCAGCTCAGCTGGTTCAGCTACAGAGCATTGCAGCTGTAATTGTCTCACATGCTGTCAGTGCTCAAAAATGAAATACAATGAACCCCAAACATCGATTCACAGTCCCATTTTGCAATCTATGAACTTGAGAGTTATGAGCAAAGCTGACCAGGCCTCAGGGACGACAGTCACCAGACAGGTCTCATCATAGCAGGTGGGGTGGGGCACCCAGGATAGAAAATAGCGTTAACCATTAGGGCTTTTTGGTTTTGCTATTATTTATTCATTTAACAGCTCTTACTTATTGAAGTCGTATGAGCACCTTGCCAAAATGCAAAAATAGGAATAAGAAAATGATTTACTAAAAGTCCTAATCTTTCTATCCTAACAGGAATTATTAGCATTGGGTATATATTTCTGTCTTGTGTTCCTATGCTGGGGGAAGGTGTGTTAACTTAAATTTTTAACATGGTGTGTTAACTTAAGTTTTTGTTTGTGTTTTTTTGCAGTTTTTGGCCGGGGCTGGGTTTGACCCGCCACCTCTGGCATATGGGGCTGGGGCTCTACTCCTTTGAGCCACAGGCGCCACCCATCCTTAAGTTTTTATTATTGTAATAAACTTTTAAATCGCAAGAATAAGATGATGGAGTTTGTAGCTATTAACATTTTAAATATTTGCATGCTCTCTCTGAGCACACACATACATACACATACAGATATACATATCTGTTTTTTTAAAGATAGAGTCTCACTCTGTCACCCTGGGTAGAGTACCGAAGCGTCACAGCTCACAGCAACCTCAAACTCTTCGGCTCAAATGATCCTCTGCCTCAGCCTCCCGGGTAGCTGGGACTACAGGATCTCTGTGTTTGTGTTTTTATTGTTGGCCTTTGCTTGATAGCTAGCCTCAAGGAACCCAAGGCTAGGGACTGGGGTATCTGGCTCTTATCTCACTCTGCCTCTCCTTAGCTTTGCTTTAAGTACCTTCACCTCTCCAAAGTCTCCTTTATCTCGAAAACACAAATAGTTAATTACTGCCCCATTATCAGTCATCTGACCAGATCAAGTGAGACAATGAGTGTAAAATTGCTTTGTAAACAAAGGCCTTAGCCCCAAATAACTTACTGTCAAGACTGACTTGTGACCCAGAGCTGCAAACAAAGGGCAGTTTGGGTTGATAAAGATGCTTTCTTTCTTTTCTTTCTTTCTTCCTTTTTTTTTTTTTTTTTTTTTTTTGAGACAGTCTCACTTTGTTGTCCTCAGTAGAGTGCTGTTATATCCTAGCTCACAGCAACCTTAAACTGCTAGTCTCAAGTGACTCTTGGCTCAGCCTCTAGAGTAGCTGGGACTACAGGCGCCTGCCACAATGCCCAGCTATTTTTAAAGATGAGGTCTTGCTCTTGCTCAGGCTAGTCTCAAACCTGTGAGCTCAGGCAATCCACCTGCCTTGGCCTCCCTGAGTGGTAGGATTACGGGCGTGAGCCACCACGCCTGGACTGATAAAGATGATTTCTCAGTGTCCTCTGAGGCACTTCCCACACTGGACAGCCAGTACTCAATCCTGGGGTACCTTAACCCCTGGGGGCCAATGAGAGGGCATCTGCTGGGGAAAACGCCCCAGGATGATGTAGGTGCTCTGAGCAGTGAGCAGTGACCCACCTAGGCACTGGGTGCCCTCTCTATGGTCAGTCGGAAGTACCATGTGAGGAATGAGTGCCAATTCCAAATTGATACCCAAGGGCTTCGCTTTTGGCTCACCTATACATGTGTGGGAGGCAGTTAACATGATGTGTGAGAGATCACTGGCACATTAATAATTATTATTATTATTATGGCATTGTCTATACATGCCTTTATAAATGGCTTGCATACCCGTTGTCTAAGCTGCTTTCTGGGAGTAGTCAATATTGGGAGTCAAAGGAGCTCTCTGCTCCCCTCAGGGGTATAGTATACACACTTCATCTTGGATTCTGACTTAACAGAGTATTTGTAGGTCCAAAAAAATGTTGACAGTAGACTGTGAACACGTTTTCCCAAAACATCTTCATATCTATTATTACACTTTTATCCAATGACGTTGCAAGGCAAGTATTTCAGACCCAATTTTTAAGCTGAGAAAACTAAGGCTACAGGAAGTTAGTGGCAGAGGCAGACTCAGAACTCATCTCTCTGACTCCTTGCTCCATGCTTGTTTGGGAAATGATAGTCTGAATGCCAGCTTGCCAGGCAGAAGAGTCACGCAGCCACCAGGCATGTCCTCCTGGGGGCTCATTCTCCTGTGTCACCACTGTCTTTATGCCCACCCAGCTGAGTGAGGCTCAGAAGAGGCCCAGCCAGCCCAGCCCTCCCCTCCTAATGTGTGTTCCCCGGCTCCTAGGTGCTGCTGGATGAGGAGAGAGAGGCCATGGCAAAATCCCGCCGGCTGGAGCGTAGCACCAGCAGCTTCAGCTACTCCTCTTACCACAATCTGGAGGAGGTAGGTCGCCTGGTCAAGCACTGGGCTCTCTTGCACCTTTGGGCCCCTGGGGGTCTCCAGACTCACAAAGAGACTAAGGAAGGACTCTGGGGCCTATGGGAGACTGTGACTGACTTTTGAGAAGTTCAGAACAGATATTAGGTAAGGGTCTGTTAGGAAGACAGACAGCCTTAGAGAGGTCCAGATGCCAGAATTCAGAGAGAGGGGCCTGTAGTTCAAATGCACAACCCTAGGCAGGTACAGAGCAGAGTGATGGGTCTACTAGGCAGAGCATAAGGCAGGATGTATTGTGGGCAGAACAGAGAAGGCAGATCCTGCCTCTGCATCTAGAGCTTTGGCTAGGGATTCGGGGATCTCTACCTCTCCATGACCATTCCTGGTGTTCAGTGGTCCCAGCTATGCCTACTAGGGTACGTAAGGGGCAGGAAGCCAGGCTCATTGGAGAGCCGTGTTTGTAGAATAAAACAGAGTTGCCTTCTCTTAGAGAAAATTCACAGTCACATTTACAGCCAGCTAGGGCAGGTGGTGACTAATTGTGACTTGCTTATAAAGGAGGATATGCAAGGAGGGCCCAGGGATGCCTGCTCCAGAAAGCAACTCAAGACAAAGTCTCATTTTGTATGTAAAGGACATGACATTATGATATTGTCCACTCTATTATGATCACTTTTTCTGTGATAGAAAGCTTATAGTAGAGGATCTATTTTCTTTCATATAATTGTTAATTCGGTTATGTATATTGAAAGACTAGAGAATGAATTAATGTAGTCTGTCATTATTTGCTGATGCCAAAGATAAATAAGACCAGAACCCTTCCTTCAAGGGACTTAATGTCTAAAAGGAGTGAGAAGATAAAAAACAATACTACCAGGTCTGTCAGATTGTCAAATGGATTGAATGGGCCTGAGAATAGGGGCAAGAGAGACTCTCCAACCAGAGAGAGCTGTGCAGACTGAACCTGGGGCTTTCAGCTGTTTCAGCACCTGCTGCTCTCTCAGGCAAAGGCATAGCTCTACACAGGAGCAAGGAGCCTGGGAATCCACCCAGATCACAATTCGCTGCCTTTAGTCCTAGCTCAGGCTGATCTCAAACTTGTGAGCTCCGGTGATCTGCCCGCCTTGGCCTCCTAGAGTGCTGTGGTTTATTACAGGCATAAACCACCGTGCCCAGCCCAATTTTTAAAATTCTTGATCTGGGTTCTTTTAGACCTGAGCAGAATGAGAGAAAGCATTTAGGAGGGTGGAGAAGGAAAGGAAGATATTTGGAGAGGTCCTGGGGTTTATGCTCTGCCTACTTAACTGCCAGTCTGATAAACTTTATTCTTTTCAGATATATAGCTGGATTGACAGCTTTGTAACTGAGAATTCAGACATTGTCTCAAAAATTCAGATTGGCAACAGCTTTGAAAATCGGTCCATTCTTGTCCTGAAGGTAAAAGTTTGCGGTGTCCACCACTAGACTTGCCAGTGAGAGCCTCTGGCATAAGACTGAGCTCATGTGGGCTAGTGGCTGGGTAAGAGTTCTGGGGAGAGAGAAGACACACATTCTTCTGTCCTCAGGTGACCCATGAGTGTTGAGATTGTGGCATTCAGGGACCCGTCCTAGTAGATAAAGACAGGTGATAATTCTATGACCTGGCACATTCTTGGTCAGGAAGCATGTAGGAGGGTTGCTAAGGAGATGGAGCGGCTGAATGACAGTTGTCACCTGGACTTGGGGCCTGAGTGTGGGTGAATTGGCATTCTTTGTTAAATGGGAAGAGAGATACACCGAGGGCCCATTTGCCAATTACTGATGTCATCTGGCTCAGGTAGCCCTGCACAGAGGCCTGAGTTTCCGAGGGATCTTTGCAGCCCTTCATAGGGCCACTGGGACAGGGCCACTTGGCAATCACAGTCCATTTGGTCATGAAGAAAGCAGGGGAGGCGAAGACAGAGCCTGTCAGGAAACAGTTCTTAGTGCAGGTCCTGTTGGAAGGTTGCATTAATTTGGCTACAATGCTGCTTTCAGTTAGACATACTTCAATTAGAAATACTTAAAAATCTACATTATTTTATAAAAATCTAACAACTATATACTTAATAATTTCCAAAAAATAAAACTATTTGTTAATCTTAAAGTGAACTAACATTTAAATGACTTCGTGAAGTCTCCTTTTTGTTGGAAAGCATTTGAGTATTTGCTTGCAGCATGGAGATCTACAGTTTCAGTTAATCCTCCACATGAGTATCAGTATTTGTGATCAGTATTTGTGATTTCTTGAAAAACAAGAAAACATTTTGGGGGCATGTTTCTGAAGGCATGGGTATTCTACTGCACTTTTCCATATTTTAATTAGATCTTTCTTAGCATCAAACAATGGCTTTAAAATGTCATCTACTGAGAGCTCAATAGATTCCATCTATCGTTCTTTACGGGCCTTGGAGACATCGACTAGGTGAGGCTGAAATGCTGATTTGAGTGTAATGTCATCATGATTCTCAGAGTCAGTGAACCTTTCATTGTATTCTCCAATTAATAAGTCTGATGAGCTTTGCTAACTGGGGAAAATTTGAAGAAGTATTTTGGAAAAAAGATAGCTGTTTTTGAAATGCATGGATTTTTTTTTTGCCATATATCATATATAAACATAGTTTTACCTTGCAAAGAAATATTCAAGTCATTTTGAATTGGCATATCACACAGAAATGCTGAATTCTTATAGAAAAAAAAAATTTTTTTGAGACAGTCTCAAGCTGTCACCCTGGGTAGAGTGCCATGGTGTCATCATAGCTCATAGCAACCTCCAATTCTTGGGTTCATGTGATCCTCTTACCTCAGTTTCACGATTAGTAGTAGAGATGGAGTCTTGCTCTAGCTCAGGCTAGAAATATTCTTTCAATAATTCACGTTGCTGATTCTGGTCTTTGTAAAATTTCTGTTTTAACAGAGGTAAAATTTTGGCTAACACGCATGCCTGCAATAGCCAACATGCTATAGCATAATATAGCAAATCCACATGGAATATCTCATTCTTCAACTTTAGCATGTTAAAAAACTGACTATGTCGTGTTGCCTTTGTACAAATATGGTGTAGTTAAACAATACTTACAACTTGTTGCAAAGTGTCACTTGAAGTAGGAGCTTTAGCACAGAGATTTTGCCATGTAAGATCCAATGAAAAGAATGAGGGCATATGGATCTGTTCATACTTTTTTTTAATCTGTGCAATAAACTCTTCGTGTTGTCCCTGTCATGAAAGGCACACTGTACATATACTAACTAAACTTACCAAATTATTCCAACTTCATGACGTTTGTCTTGCAAGTTGAAGATACCTATTCCCTGTGTGTTCTGTTCCCAGAACAGTACCCAAAGTGACTCTTTGTAGCAAAGAAAATCTTCTGTTATGACATGAATGAAGTATAAAACTGTGCAGAGTCAGTAGTACCAGTTAATTCATCCAAAGTGATTGAATAATGGATATTTTCATTTGGAAGTATTACATGTAGTTGTTCTGTTAATCTGAAGGCGAATTCATGGTGCTAAGGTATGGCTGTCCTCAGAAGAGGCAGTTGTTTATTCTCTGTAATGGTACCAGGGTCTAATGATTCTACAGCTTCAACAGTGCCTTTTTTCACTGTTTCTGGATCACGGAATGGCTTCTCTTTTTTCTCTGACTATGTAAGCTACTTTGTAAGGTGCTTCAGTAGCATTATGTCCAGGTCTTATTGCTGCTTGAAAGAACTGTCTTTGATTTTGCTTTTCATCTTTTAATTTCTGCAATAGAACATTTTGTACCTCTCCCTCTACCTTAAAGTATTTGTGGCCTTTGAGAGCGTTAAAATGCTGATGAGCATTGAATTTCTTTAATGTTGATATTGCAGTATCACAAAGCAAGCAAATTGTCTTATCTTTAGCAGAAACAAGATAATGTTGCAATTCCCAATCCTCATTAAAAACCTGTTTTCTTCCTTCAGTGTTTTCTTGGTCTTCTTGGACACCATGGGCTGTTAAGCACACAAAATTAAGAAATACTGTTGAGCTGCACAACTATTCGCAAATTCCACTTCAAACAGAAACACAGCACACTGTTGTCAAAAGCTGATAACACACTGGCATACTTGACCCCCATAAACTCTTGCTAGCCAGCCTGGTGCAGTAGTGGCGCCAGTCAGGCGGGGGAAGTTAGAACTAAATCATGAGCATAGCAGCCATCAAGTTAGCCCTTATGGCTTCCTGATGTTCTCATTGTGCTGGTCCATCTGGGAGGATTGTTTTGTTGTAACTTATTTTATTCTCTGGTACTTTAAATACATTCATTTTCAGAATGAAATAAAAATATAAAAGTTGAACAAAAATATGTTAATAAAAATAAAAGGATTTATTCTGCAAAATTTGGATGATTCAGTCAAAAGTCCAGTCTTAAGGACCCAGAAGGCCACAGGTTCCTCACCCCTAGACTAAGGCCTTGCTACTCAAAGTGCGGTTCTTGTTCAGTAGCATCAAAATCCGCTTGATGATGTTGCTAGAAATGGTGAACCTCAGACTCCTCCCCACAGCTACTGAATCAAAATCTCTGGGAAATTCATGTGCCCATTAAATTTTGAGAAACACTAGTCTGTTCTAAGATACTTTCAATCCTGGGAAATCTGGTGCTTTTGGCTGGATCACTTCGCTCTCCAAGGGGACTGTGTATTGCCAAGCTGTTCCACCCCCTTTGTGTACTGTTAGGTACCCGCGCATACACCCTTTCTTGGGCTAAGCACATCTGGCATGTAGAGAGTTGCCCAGGCAGAAAGGATGCAGCTGAGGCCTCCCTCCAGGTAGCCCAGGGACAGTAGCTGTCTCAGGTCGAACTTCTGTTTGGGGCCTGGTTATTTTTCCCAGTTCAGCACTGGAGGTTCGCGGCGCCCAGCCATCTGGATTGACACTGGAATTCACTCCCGGGAGTGGATCACCCATGCTACTGGCATCTGGACGGCCAAGAAGGTCAGCACAGACCCACGGTCGAGGGCGCTGTGATGGGGCTGGAACTGGGGGAGGGGCTGGCGACTAAGGGCACCTCCAGTGCCCACATTTTACTCTGGGTGCTCTCTCCCCTCCTGCCTTTTGGAACAGCCGCTATGTGCTCTGGCCTTTTGCAGCACAGAACCCACTTCTATATTCTGTCTTCCAGTTGTTTAAAATCCAAGCTTTTGGTTCTTTGTGAATGATGTACTTGATGGTCTTGTGCCACTCCTTCCTGCAGCCACTCTCTGTGCAAATGTCCTGTACCACCACCCAGGAGAGGCCTCCCATCCCTCACCTTTTCTTGCAGATTGTCAGTGAATATGGTAAACACAATGTCGTGACAGACATACTGAAAGCCATGGACATCTTCATAGAGCTTGTCACCAACCCTGATGGGTTTGCTTTTACCCACAACATGGTGAGGGCACCTGGAGAGCATAGGGGAAGGGAGTCTATTCTAGGGGTATGGAGGAAAGTTCACTGCACCTCAGGGAGCCAGCCCATGCAGTGCTCCTTGCAGAGAGCCTCACTGAGGGCAGGAGGATGCTCGGGCATTGCACCTGTGGCTTCTTGCCCTCTGACTGCCTTCCTGCTGCCCAGGGAAGGGTGCTATTGACAGCCCGTGTCAAGCTTCTCCCTAGATCCTGACTTCATCTATGAAGTCCTTGATCTGCAGCCTTGGCCCAGCCCTATGTCAGCCCCATTCTGTCCTAATGCTTCCTTACTTTTACTCCTCCCTGGACCCTCAACATCCACCCCCCCCCCCAGTGATTTCTCCCTTTGTTCCTCCTTGGCCCCTCAGCATCCAGCCCCCAGTGATTCCTCCCTTTGCTCCTCCCTGGTCCCTCAGCATCCACCCCCCAGTGATTCCTCCCTTTGCTCCTCCCTGGCCCCTCAGCATCCACCTCCCAGTGATTCCTCCCTTTGCTCCTCCCTGGACCCTCAGCATCCACCCCCAGTGATTCCTCCCTTTGCTCCTCCCTGGCCCCTCAGCATCCACCCCCCAGTGATTCCTCCCTTTGCTCCTC
>CAUYPK010032032.1:0-28495 GCA_963574355.1 Loris lydekkerianus | reverse complement strand
GGCTGGTGTGATTCACTATAACTTTCTGCAACCAGGCCAAACCATCACAGCAGAGTCCTATTGTGAGGAAATCGATGAAATGTACCGAAAATTGCGTCAGCAGCAGCCAGCACTGGTCAACAGAAGATATCCGATCCTGCTCCACGACAATGCCCGGCCGAACGTCTCACAAATCACCGTCCAAAAATTAAAGGAATTGAGCGTGGAAGTTCTGCCCCACCCACCATACTCCCCAGACCTCTCGCCAACCAACTACCATCTTTTCAAGCACTTCCATAACTTTCTCACCGGTAGAACCTTTGCCAATCAGGACCTAGCAAAAACGGCCTTTGTTGACTTCATCAAATCCTGAGCACCCAATTTTTATGCCAATGGAATTAATCAACTTGTGTTACATTAGCAAAAGTGCTAACTGATACAAATGGCGCTTATTTCGATTAAATTGAATAAATATTCACTGAGATATTACAGTTTAAAGTAGACTCATAAAAACGGACAAAACTTTTGAAATGACCTTAATATTAGTACAACCTCTTTGGAAAACTCCTCAAAGAAATAAATGTAGACATACCATTTGATCCAGCAGTCCCACTACTGAGTATTTACCCCAAGGAAAAGAAGTCATTTTATTGAAAAAACACCAGCACTTGAATGTTTATCCAATTGCAACTGATAAGTGCAAAGAGGTAGGTGTGTTTTTTGGCTCAGCGCCTGTAGCTCAAGCAGTACCACATACGGTAGCTGGTGGGTTCGAATCCAGCCCAGACCCACCAAACAACAATGACAACTACAACCAAAAAATAGCCGGGTGCTGTGGCCGGCGCCTGTAGTCCCAGCTACTTGGCGAGAATCACCTGAAACCAGGAGCTGCGACACAATGGCACTCTACCCAGGGCAACAGCTTGAGGCTCTGTCTCAAAAAAAAAAATAAAAACAAAAAAACAAAGATGTAGAATCAACATAAGCACCCATCGACTCATGAGAAGATATAGAAAATGTGAGGCGCATACACCATGGAGTACTACTCAGCCATAAAAAGGAATGGATAATGTTTTTTACAGCAATGTGGATGGAACTGGAGACCATTATCCTATGTGCTATGTATCTCAGGAATGAAAAACAAAATACCGTATGTTCTCACTAATAAGTGGGAGCGAAACAAGGGGTACACGCAGGCACAAAGAGATATAAATGACACTGAAAACCCAGGGAGGATGGACAAAAACTTGCCTTATCAGGAACAGTGCACACTATTCTTCTGACACCAAAGGCCATGATATAAGCATTATACAACGTATTCATATAACAAATACATTGTACAAACATTTGTACCCTCTAATGCTTTGGAGTAACAAAGTAAAAAAATAAAACTGAATATGGTACAGTGTATCTGCAAAGTCAAGAATCACAAAGAGTTGTATGCAGCTAATATACTGCCATTGTCCTGTTTCCTAACTTGGTAGGCTGAAGGGTGAGACGAAGATCAGACTTAAAGCTCTCACTGATTCCTGTGTTCACTCCTGACAGAAGTTCACCAAATAATTAAACAAAATAGAGCAACAGCAAAACTACTGGTTTTATAAACCCTTTAAAAAGCAATACATAACAGTAGCACCCAAGATAAATTTTTTTTTCCTTTAGAGACAGAGTCTCACCACATCACCCTCAGTACAGTACGGTGGCGTCACAGCTTACAGCAACCTCAAACTCTTGAGCTTAAGTGATTCTCTTACCTCAGCCTCCCTAGTAGCTGGGACTACAGGCGCCCACCACAATGCCCGGCTATTTTGTGTTGTAGTTCTCATTGTTGGTTAGCAGACCCAGGCTGGGTTCAAACCCGCCAACTTTGGTGTATGTGGCTGGTGCCATAACCACTGTGCTATGGGCGCTCAGGCAATAATTATTTTTTGAGGACCAACTTGCCAAACATAACAAAAAGATGTTTGACTCCTCAAATAAGAACTGATATCTGAATATGTGACTATAAGTCCATTAGATTTTATTTTATTATTCTATTAGAGACAGAATCTCACCCTGTCACCTAGGCTGGAGTACAGTGGCGCTATTATAGTTCAGTGCAGCTTGAAACTTCTGGCCTCAAGTGATCCTATCTTGTCAGCTTCCCCCGTAGCTAGGAGGGGGTGGAAAGGATTATACAACTTTCATTGAAGTTGGATTTTGTGTTACTTAAACAACTTGGAAATAATATTTCAAAAACCTCCCATGCAGAAGTTGCACTAGTAACTTTTACTCTAAAAGAAGTAAAATCAAATAATTATGAAATATGACCTTCAAGAACGAACAAGAGTGTATCTTTTCCAAGCAATAAAAGGGTGGGTTGCAATAAGGAAGAATTAAATGTTGTTAGGCAAATAATTCTTTGTAACAATTATAACAAAGACTTACTTCTGGAATTCTACAGAAACTGGCAATTTGCTATGAGATTCTACTGCAGGAAGACCACCCAGTTTAAATGGAATGTGCCAATTACTGAATTATAAATATTCAAAGGATCTTCTATGGAAGAGGTCTGTTCCTTTAAACACTGGCATTAGATGCTGCAGCTGTGAGATAAATGACGCATTCCTGAATTGTTCCTGGGTTCCCCCTAGTTCTGACCCCCTCCTCAGTCTGGTTTTCCATCTCTCAGACTCAGTTGGGAGAAGAAAGAATGGCTGCAGCCGTAACAACTGTTTATCTTGGGTTTTATGTACACATGAATCACCCATGGGCATTTTGTAAAATGTGACTCCCTGGAATAAACTACTAGGGCTAGTGCATTTCCTGTTCATCAGGAAGAAATAAACTTTTCAGCCTTAATTCTCCAGTCTCCCAAATAGCAAAAAAGAAAAGAATTCTTTGAGAATCATTCCCTAAATGGGGGGGGGGGGGGGCGCGCAAATAAGGAAAATGAAAGTCTGGTAGAAAAGCAAGAGAGAATGTACCTATCTTAAAGAGAGAAGAACAAAAATTAAAAGAGGAACACACAAGGGTGACTCATTAGATTCCTGAATTCACAACCTAATAGAAAGAAAAACATGGCAGAGTAAAGCCTACCAATGCCCCCTTCCCTTCCCTGCCTGTGCTTAGATATACCCGAGAGCTGCAGACAGTACCCACGTCGTAGGAGAGGATGCACCACGTCGTAGGAGAGGATGCACTGTGCCACAAGAAATGTTAGAAGAAGGGGAAACTTGACCAAGCTCCAACCCAGACACACACAAAACAGGTGAACAAAGGCCAAAAAGTACTTCCCTCGAATACAAAAGAACACAGCTTCAGAATGTGGGATAATATTAAGGAAAAGTAAATTTGAGACAACTTAAAACTACTTTCTAACTACTAAAATACTGAGCACCTCAACTAATTTTGCTATCAGAGTGAATAAAGATTTAAGTGAAAGATAAAACTCTTGAATCCGGCAGAGCATAAGAAAATCCGCACTAGCAAGGATGTGTATCGACACCACTGAAAAAGGATAAATCCCATCACATCCTGCAACTTTACACATGAAATCTGCCTAAAGGAGCCAAGCATGAGGTGATGGCTCGTGCTTATAATCCCAGCACTTTGGGAGGCAGAGGAAGGGTTGCTTGAGCCTAGAAGTTCCAGACAAGCCTGGGCGATACAGTGAGATCTTTTCTCTACAAAAAATAGAAACATCAACCAGGGATGGCATGAGCCGACATTCCAAGTACTCAGGAAGCTGACAAGGGAAGACCACGGAACCGGGCATTTGAGGTTACGGTGAGAGATGGCGACTCCCCTGCACTCCAGCCTGGGTGAAAGAACAAGACCCTGCCTCAAAAATAAAAAATAACATTTACCTCAAGGAAATATTCATAGGAATATATAAGATTATATACACAAAGACTGTTCATCACATCATCATTTATGAAAGTGGAAGTTCAGAAATAACCTAAATATTCAACAAAAGTACACATATTAAATAAATTACAAAACATCCACAGAATGGATCCCTGGATAGCGATGGAAAATGTTATTTTCACATGTACTGTGAACATCATTTCCTATCAAGTATGTATCATTCAGATGAGAAAACTCAGGCTATGGGCTCGGCTCCCATAGTACAGTGATTACAGCGCCAGCCACATACACCAAAGTTGTCAGGTTCAAACCCAGCCTGGGCCAGCTAACCAACAATGACAACTGCAACAAAAAAAATAGCTGGGCATTGTGGCAGGCGCCTGTAGTCCCAGCTACTTGGGAGGCTGAAGCAAGAGAATCCGTTGAGCCCAAGAGTTTGAGGTTGCTGTGAGCTGTAAGGCCAAAGCATTCTACCGAGGGTGACATAGTAAGACTCTGTCTCCAAAACAAACAAACAAACAAACAAAAAAAAAAAACCTCAGGCTATGAAATAGTTACAATCTGTGAAAGAAATGTCCGTGCACTGTAAGCAGTGTATGTATATATGTGTATATACACATACATACTCATATATCATATAATGCTATTTTTTAAAATCATATGTGGAATGGTAGTTATTTTTTAGTGGAAATATTGCAGTTTTGTCTATATTTTCTAATTACAGCAAACAAGTTTGGTAGATTAAGCAAAAATCACATTTTAAGGGTATAATGGATTATACCTAAGTAAAGTCAACTGTTGTGGGCCAATCCTTCCTTAGACTGAGAAATGAACTGCTATATTCCACGTCTTCCTTTACCTAGTTATATCATCTAATAAAATCTTGCTTCATGCCTATTCTGCATAGAATGTCCTATTATTCACAAAATTATATATAATATTTTTTTCACAGTCTAACAACATAAATGAATGAGAACAAGAAAATAAATTTAAATAGCAAGTTTTTTTTAAATTTACATTTGGTACATTGATAAGATTTTTTTCATTTAATCTCAAATAAGCATACCTCCAGATTCCCCTTAAACAAAACCATAAAGTCATACTCTTTGGCAAAAACTATGAACTGCCTCTCAAAATGCACTTTCTGCTCCCTCCAAATTCCCAGTTGAGCATATGGCTGCCCTGATTAAAGGCTTTCCTTGCAGCTAGTTACAGCCACAGGAGCAAGGTCTGGTTTATGAGATGTGAGCAGGCGTGAGATGTGTAATTTGTAAGGCATGCCTGTGAAAGAGGGTACCTTGTCCTTCTCTGTCCCTTCAGCCAGAATCCACATGAGATCAGTATCCTGGTAACAGCACAGCAGTGGTCCTAGACAGTCATGGCTACACCATTACATGAGACAGAGATGAATTTCTACTACTGAAGCCATTGTGACTTGAAGGCATCTGCTAACACAGCAGAACCTATACATTGGCCAATACACAGAAAACCAAACACAACAGAACCAGTCATTTAATTCCTCCAAACTGATCCTACAAATCTCTTCATCAAAAAACATTTCAGAATGGATATATACCACTTGTCATTTCTTAATAATTTGAGAAAATAAAGTACCTAGGAATGTCGAAAGCTTCTATGCAAAAACATAAAATCATGTGGTGGCTCATGACTGTAATCCTAGCACTCTGGGTGGCCCAGGCAGTTGGATCACCTAAACTCAGGAGTTTAAGACCAGGCTGAGCAAAAGCAAGACCCTGCCTCTACTAAAAATAGAGAAAAAAAAAAAAACATAGGCCTTATGGGAGGCACCTGTTGTCCCAGCTCCTCAGGAGGCTGAAGCAAAAGCATTGCTTGAGGCTCAGCGCCTGTAGCTTAGTGAGTAGGTCACCAGCCGCATACACCAGAGCTGGGGTTCAAATCCCGCCCGGGCCTGCCAATCAACAATGACAATTACAACCAAAAAATAGCCGGGCATTGTGGCAGATGCCTGTAGTCCCAACTACTCAGGAGGCTGAAGCAAGAGAATCACTTAAGCCCAAGAGTTTGAGGTTGCTGTGAGCTGTGATGCACAGCAATCTTACCCAGGGCGACATAGTGAGACTCTATCCCCCCTCCCCCCAAAAAAAGCATTGCTTGAGCCCAAGAGTGTCAGTTTGCTGTGAGGCTGAAGCAAGAGACTCGCTTAAGCCCAAGAGTTTGAGGTTGCTGTGAGCTGTGATGCCACAACATAGTTAGACTCTGTCTCCAAAAAAAAATTGCTTGAGCCCAAGAGTTTAAGGTTTCTGTGAGCTATGATTATACCACAGCAATCTATCCAGGGTGTACAAGTGAGACTCTGTCTCAAAAAATAAAATACAAATTATACTTAAAATACTAAGAATAGTCTAAGGTGAAATCGAGATTTTTCAGACATAAGTAAAATAAGTATAGCCATCCAAATAAAAGATTCCAAGATTAGATGCATATTTTTATATGTATAGGAAAAATATTTTTGAAATATATCTCAAAATACAAAATATCTCAAAACTGAGATATATAATCTCCAGTTACCTCTGGAGGATTAGAATTTTAGGCTGGGGACAGGGTAAGTAACAGGGAACATTTCTTTTGCTATATTATATATATGTGGTTTATTTGAATTTTCACAATAAACATGTATTACTTTAATGATATATAAAAACCATCCCTCCAAAATCATGTATTAGAACTCTTATAAGGTGTACTTATACAAAAAAAAAAAAAAAAGCAGGGGCAAGGAATAAAATTTCCATCTGCAAATAAAACCACAGCCTTCTGAATTCAAGGACATGTATATTCATAAACTTATAACTTCCACTATACACTAAAAAAACTATAGCATGCCATAAAACTGGCATCTAATTCTTACCTCTTGCCTTGCCTTTAACAGACAACCAAAATTTCTCTTACACAAAGAGAGTAAAGAAGAAAACTCATGAAAAATTAAAGGGAAAGAAAAATAAGCATTTTATGTCTGCTCAAGACACTAGTAAGCTCTCAATCACAGGACACCACTGTCATCTAAGGCACGGTGTTTTCAACTTGGATGGTAAGTCAGTTCATTTTTGAGCTTCAATCAATGTCTTAAGGCTGTCAAGACCTCATGAGAATGGTAGACTGCCCATTACCCAATTTATGGATTAATACATTATTCATTGTCAACTATTTATTCCCACAGAAGAACAGCATGAATACACTGCCCTGAATGATTTTGCACATCAAACATACATTAAGGCCATACACACGGAATCTTAGCAACTACTAGACCCCGTACAAACAGGCTCTCAGTAACTGACTGGATCATTCAAGCTGCCACCAGTTCCATAGAGTATATTGTATTTCAGGCAGAGCCTGTCATCAAACTAACATCTTTTTTGAGATTCGCAACAACCAATTTTCAAAAAAAGTATCCAGGTGATTAGCTAAATTACCTTCTCACTACTGTAAAAACATTTCCCACTATCCAACTGATGGTAAGAGAAGAGCCACATAACTGTATGTGAAGACCATAAACTTTATTCCTAGAAAAGAATGCTCCTAATCTTTAAGGAATTTTCAATCTCAGGAGCTATATTAAGCATATAGATTCCACCTTAATACTTTTCATACACACGGGGATATTCAAAGAGAGGTAAAGAATGGAAGACCGTATCTTTCATTTCCAGGGCCAAAAGCAAGGACTATTAATCAGAGACTTTACAAGTACCTAATATTGACAACCAAAGTATTTAAGAGTCCCATCGTCACCCTCCATGTCTGACACAAGAACTCCTATAAGGCTACATTGGGGGAAGGGGAGAAATGTTGAAGTACAATGTGTTACCACTGGTAGGAGTTACAAAAATAAAATTATTATTCAAGTAGTAAATGGGATAAAATTTCTAATGAAACTAGAAATTAAAGCAGATTTGGAACGTACCTTAACTGGAAACTTGATTCACAACAATTTTAAATAGACATGCGTGCGTACACACACACACACACACACACACACACACACACACACACACGCTAAAAGAATCATCTTTTTCTTTTTCTTTTTTTTCCTTTTTTTTAAGACAATGTCTTACTCTATTGCCCAGTAGGGTGCCGTGGTGTCAGCCTTGTTCACAGTAATCTCAAATTCCTAGGTTCAAGTGATCCTCTTATCTCAGCCTCCCAAACAGCTAGGACTACAGGAATTCACCATAACCCCTAGCTCAATGGCCTGATTTTAGTAGAGATGGGGTCTTGCTTTTGCTCACGCTGGTCAAGGGATCCTGAGCTCAAGGATCTGCCTCCCATAGTGCTGCGATACCTGGAGTGAGCCCCTGCCCCTGGCCTAAAAGAATCTTCTTTAAGCTAAAAAAAAAAAAAAAAAAAAAACCCTCAAAAACAAAATACTGGGGAGTGCCCATAGCTCAGTGGTTAAGGTGCAGGCCTAGTGCACCAGGCTGATAGGTTCAAATCTGGCCCAGGCCTGCTAAACAAGCAAACAAACAAACAAACAAACAAAATAGCCAGGCATTGTGGCAGGCGCTTATAGTCCCAGCTACTTGGGAGGCTTAGGCAAGAGAATCTCTTAAGCCCAGGAGTTTGAAGTTGCTGTGAGCTGTGATGCCACAGCACTCTACGAAAGGTGACAAAAATGAAACTGTCTCAAAAACAAAAACCCTAATTTTTAAAGAATTAAAAGCTTTAATTCCCCCTTTCTAAAAGAAATAAGAAAGCAAGAAGATTCCCTAGGATGCCAAGACATTCCTATTCAATGGTCCCACAATTGTGGGCCAAAAACTTCGGTGGATGAAAAACAGTTACTAGGGCCAGGAATGGTGGCTCATACCTGTAGCAATCCTACACTCTGGGAGGCCAAGGCAGGTAGACTTCCTGAGCTCACAGGTTGGAGACCAGCCTGAGCCACAGCAAGACCTCGTCTCTTAAAAAAAAAGAAAAAGAAAGAAAGAAAAGAAAAAAGAAAATAGCTGGTGTTGTGCCAGGTGCCTGTAGCCCCAGCTACTTGGGAGGCTCAGGCAAGAGAATCGCTTGAGCCCAAGAGTTTGAGGTTGCTGTGAGCTACAATGCCATAGCACTCTACCAAGGGCAACTGAAAGTCTGTCTCAAAAAAAAAAAAAAGAAAGAAAGAAAAACAGTAATCTAAGAGGTATGGGATTTTTATATATACACCAGGAATTACCGGCACACTAAACAAATAATATTACTAAAATATAAGCATTTTGCATAAAATATATATATAAATGCCATATATGTATGTATATGTATAAATGTAAGTATTTACATATGAACATGTGTGTATGTATAACAGATGTTAATAACATACAGATATGCTAAAAATACATAATAACCTATAGAGACCATTATTAAGATGGAGACCCTACCCAAATTAGGCTTGGAGCTGAGTGAGATAGCTGAATTAACTAAGCAAAAGAGCCCTCATATGATAAGTAGGGGGAAATGTGGGAAAAGAGAAGGGACAGATCCATCATGTTAAAAAGACAAGAACCCCTTTTGTTTCTAGTAGTAGTCTCTTTTGGGGGCCCACTTGTTGCTGCATATTTTGGGTCAGCACGGGCTTAGCCACACACTCAACATTTTCTGTCCAGAATCAGAATTCTGTTTTCTCAGCTATTCAGGTACATAATGAGTCAGAGAAATGACTATTCTTGAATACCAGTGGTGACATATAAAAAATTCTAAGCTTATGCCAACCAACTTATGAACATCTGTATGGCAGGGGAGAAACATTCACCAAGGAGCTGCAATTTGAAACAAGCATCTGTATTTCAGTGTCAAGGCAACACAAGAGTTTGGCTTAAGAGGCCTTAAAATTATAATAATTTAACCAACACCATAAAAATTTGTACTAGTAAGGAAGAGAAAGGTAATAATGGCAAATACCATCTACTGAGAGCTACTACATTGAAAAATTTATACTCATGGTCCAAGGGTAGGTGAGTGGTTATTGGGGGGGGGGGGGGGGAGCTACCTGAGCTGACTCCAAAAAGATGCATAGAATATAAATCTACTGGTTCACAGGAGATATGCACGAGGATGTTCACATATGTATGAAGACGGTCACTGCTGTGTTCTTTACAAAAGCCAAAACCCAGAAGTAAGTTTTATATCCTTCAAAAGGTTGTCACCTTAATGTCCACCACAAGCTGTTCGTAGAAACAAATAGAAACTTGCAGAAAATTGCACTAAAAAAAAAAACAGTTCCCAGGTCCAGATGACATTTAAAATTCACTATTGCTTTCCTGAGATTCTCCCCACTCTGTTTCTACATAGAGAAGAGGGTCAGAAACACACTCTTATATATCCAACTTCAAAATATTAAGCCTAAAAAAAAAAAAAAATCAATGTTTTTCCTATTTTTCTTATTTCATATCTGACTGAATAGGTCTGGCACAAATCCAAGAACCAATATTTGAGAACCAACTTCCCAAAGAACTTGCAAGAACATTCCAACTTTAATACCACATCCAAACCTAAGACAGGATATAGAGAGGTTGCATGGTGGATTACATTCATAGTACCCAAAGACAGGTAAGATCACTCTGCGTTCAGTCAACCTAAGACAGGGACCAAACCATTGATGTTTGTATCCCCACGAAGGGTAAGACTGAAACTGCAAGAGCAGGCAACCTAAGATAGGGGCTATGTTTTTCTGCCATACAAAAAACAAAAGAGGGAATTGTTGGGCCCTGCCATGTGCCTGAGGCCTAGTGCAAATTCCAAAGCCTGACTAGAAGTAGATCCATCGAGCTACTTCCACGTAGCAATGACTCAGCAAGGCCCGGCCTGAAACTGCCTCTACCTAGATACAGCCAACGTGGTACCATGCCATTGGCCCAACCCTGTCACTCACCTCATCCCCCGCCTTCTTTCCCTGCCCCTTCCCCACGCTCTATATAAGCAGCTGCTTGATGCAATAAAGTTGAGTTCCTGCTTTAAAAAAAAAAAAAAAGAAAGAAATGAAATCAGAAAGGAAGAGCAAAGAGAGGGAAGGATGGAGGGGAGTGGGGCTTTGGTGTGTGCCACACCTTTTGGGTGCAAGACACGATTGTAAGAGGGACTTTACCTAAAAAATGCAATCAGTGTAACCTGGTTTATTGTACCCTCAATGAATCCCCAACAATAAAAAATAACAAAAAAAAAAAAAAAAGAAAAAATTCCATTCACAAAGTTAGATGGACATATTTCCTGACTATAATTTCATTTTTTTTTTTTTTTTTTTTGCTATTTTTGGCCCAGGCTGGGTTCGAACCGGCCACCTTTGGCATATGGGGCCAGCACCCTACTCCTCCAAGCCATCGGTGCCTCCCCAAACATAATTTCATGTTGTCCACCTAACTCATTACCGAAAGATGAGGTGAAGCTGAGAAATTCACTCACCTGAGCTCTTTATCATTATTTCGTCATCCGTAAATGTTTGCAGTGGGGCAAATGGTAGTCTGTTATTTGTCACCTCGAGCAGAGCTTCTGTCTGGGAAGATTTTTGGGCATGAGGAGGAATCTTCCAAGAAGACAGGCAAGTTGGAAAGTGTCTTCTTAGCTAGAGGAGCAGATCTCAGTGAATAGGGCACACAAACAAACAAACAAAAGTATCTGGACATCAGTTTCTTTGGGAATAACTTTACAACCCATTCTTACATTTCATATCACCAAAATAAAGCACCTTAACCTACAACATTTTTTAATTCACTATCTTTTGAACATAAACACATTAGTTTGATAACATTATCAGATACCTCCTTTATTGAGTAATGAGCTGTTTTAAATAACACATTTCGCAGATAATTAACTTCTAGCAATAAAGGAAACAAAATTTTCTAGATGAAATTCAATTCTTAAAATGTATTTCATATTCCACTGACTTCTTAGATAGGAAAACTGGAATTATAACACTATTGATGTCAAAGTTTGACTGCCACCAAGACCATTCTCTTATGGGCTGGGCATGGTGGCTCACAAGACAATGGTCTTGATGGCGGTCAAATGTATTATCCTAGCACTCAAAGAGGCCCACATGGGAGGATCACTTGAGCTCAGGAGTTTGAGATCAGCCTGAGCAAGAGCAAGACCTTGTCTCTACTAAAAATAGAAAAATTAGCCAGGTATTGTGGCTGCTGCCTAAAATACCAACTACTCAGGAGGTTGAGACAAGAGGATCACTTGAACCCAGGAGTCTGAGGTTACTGTGAGCTATGATGCCATAGCACTCTAGTCTGGGCAACCAGAGTGAGACTGTGTCTCATAAAAAAAAAACCAAACAAACAAAAAAAAACTACTTTGAGATATCACCTAACCCCAGTAAGAGTAGCCCACATAATAAAATCCTAAAACCAGAGATGTTGGCATGGATTTGGAGAAAAGGGAACACTTCTACACTGCTGGTGGGAGAGACAAATTTTCTATACTTCATTTGAACTGGTAAAATTCTGACACAAGTAAGATGAGATGAGTTATATATGGACGAATGTAATACCTACAGCAATCACTAAAAACACTATATAAACCCTATAGACACATCAAAATGGAATTTTTATAAATGTTCAAGTAACCTAAAGGAAGGCAAGAAAAATAAATCAGAGAAATGAAAAAACAGAGCAATTTTAAAAAGTCAGACTTAAGCCCTAACATATCAATAATTAACTATAAATAGCCAAGTAATTCAGTTAAAAAATGAAGCTTGACAAAGTGGATTAAAAAACGTGACTGAACTCTATGCTGTCCACAGAAAACTCACTTAAATATAGCATAAAAGGTTGAACGTAGGTTTGGCACCCGTAGTACAGTGGTTACGGCACCAGCTACATATACCTAGGCTGGCAGGTTCAAACCAAGCCTAGGCCAGCTAAAAAAAACCAACAATGATAACTGCAACAAAAAATAGCTGGGCATTGTGGCAGCAACTTGGGAGGCTGAGGCAAGAGAATTGCTTAAGCCCAGGAGTTTGAGGTTGCTGTGAGGTGTGACACCACAGCACAGCACTCTACCAAGGGTGACATAGTGAGACTCTGTCTCAAAAAATAAAAATAAAAAGGTTGAATATATGTATTATAAAATACAGCAGAATGTAAAATATGTGAAGTAAAAACTAATAGAACTGAAAGGAGAAATAGACTAACCCACAATTATAGTAGGATACTTCAATATTCATCTCTCAACAGTTGGAAGAACAACTGTACAGGAAATCAGTTTAGATAGAGAAAAACTCAACACCATCAACCAACAGAATCTGACTGACATTTATAGAACACTCCACACAACAAAAGCAGGGCATGCATTCTTTTTAAGTGCTTATCTAACATTGCCAATATAGACCATATCCTATGCTATAAAAAAACTACAACAAATTTTTAAATATTGAAGTTATACTGAGGGAGTTCTCTGACCACAGTGTATTTAAACTAGACATATGTGACAAAGGTAACAGGAAAAATTACGAATACTTGCAAACTAAACAGCACATTTTTATTAGTAAATAATCCATAGTAAAAAGAGGAACTCTTTAGCAAAATTAAAAAAAAATATATACACTAAACTGGATAGAATTGAAAATACAATATATGAAAAATTGAGGGACACAGCTAAAAAGAGGAACTTGACATACATAGTGAAAAATTAGCAAATGGGAAAAGTTGCAAGCCAATATTTAAGGTTTCATCTCAAGAACTCTCTTAGTCTATTTTGTGCTGCTATAACAGAATACCACAGACTGGGTGACTTACAAAGAACAGAAATTTATATCTCATAGTTCTGGAGGCTGGAAAGACCCAGATCAAGGCTCTCGCATCTTGTTAAGACCCTCCTCTGTGTCCTTCAGAGGGAAGGAATCCTATATCCTCACATGATAGGTGACAGAATAGCAAGAAAGTGCCCTCTAAGAAGCCTTTCATAACAGCATTAATCTGTCATGAGAGCACAGTCTAACACCTGTTAGTCCCCATTTCCCAACACTGTTGCCTCGGGGATTACATTTCTAACACATGAATTTTGAGGGTATATATTCAAACCATAGCAAGAACCTAGAAAAGGAAGAACAAAATAAGCTAAATGAAATGAAATAACAGGGATAAGAGCAGAAGTAAATGAAACTGAAACAGAGCAATAGAAAATATCAATGACCAAAGAGCTGGTTCTTCGAAAAAGCTAATAAAATTGGCAACCTTCCAGTAAGGCTGTTGAAGAAAAAAAAAAAAAAAACACACAAATTACTAATATTGGGAAGGACATGGGATATTACTACAGACACTGAGAATATCAAAATGGTAATAACAGAATCTAGGAACAACTCTGTAAACATAAATCTGAACACTTAGATGAAATGGACTAGTTGTTCAAAAAATACAAAATACCACAACTCACACACATTGTGTAAGATAATTTGACTAACCTTCTAATTACTAAGAGATTGACCCCATAATCTTAAAGCACTTAAAAAAATCTCTGGGCCAGATGTTTTCAATGGAAAATTCTACCAAATATTTAAAAAGAATTAGCCATAGTGCTATGCAGCCCTTTTAGAAACAGAAGTGGAAGGAACAATTTCCAGTTCATATTTTGAAGATAGCAATATACTCATCTCCAAACCAAATAAAGACAATATAATAAAAGAAAAATGTAGAACAATATCCCTTATGAATATAGACATGAAAATCCTTCAGAAAATATTAGGAAATTCAATTTAGCAATATATAAAAAGAGTTAGATAAATCATGACCAAGTGGGATTTATGCCAGGAATGCAATGCTGGTTTAATACTTAAAAATCAACCAGTGTAATCTATATTAACATACTAAAGAAGAAAATTTCATAACAGTTGATACAGAAAAAGCATTTGAAAAACTCAACATTCATTAATGATAAAAATGCTCATCCAAGTAAGATCAGATAGGTATATCCTCAACTTTATAAAGAGCATCTACAAAAAATGTACTTAATGGTGAAAGACTGAATGCTTTCCCCCTATGGTTATGAATTAGGCAAGGGTATATGCTCTTAGTACTTCTCTGTAACATAGTGCTGGAAGTTGTAGCCAGTGCAATAAGGCAAGAAAAGGAAATAAAAATCATATAGATTGGAAAAGGACTCATAAAACTGTTTCTATATTCAGGTGAATATATGGAGAATTTATGGAGAAAATCCTAAGATATTTACAAAAATGCTTAAAACTGAGTTGAGCAACATTACAGGATGCAAAAATGAACATACAAAAATCAATGTATTTTTACATACTAGCAATGAACATAAGGGTACCAGAATTAAAAATACACAATTTTGTACACAAACTTTATGGTCACCTTGCACAATACCATTTACAACTGCTTATAAAAATTGAAATGGAAATTTAACAAAACGTGTGTAAGACATATATATTGAAAGGAATACAATACTTACGAAAGAAATCAAAGAGGACCTAAATAAATGGAGAGCTGTACTATGATTCTGGGTTGAAAGACTCTGCTGTTGTTTTAAGGGCATTTACCTTTGAGGCTGTGGATTGAGAGGGGAAGTGGAGGTTGAACCCAGCCCTGAAGCCAGCCCTTAAGCCTTTTGGACAGTTCCCATTACCAAGAGGAGTCTAAAGTTAACCTGAAGCATTAAGTCATGGATGTGCCTCTGAAGGACACTTTTTAACTTGACATTTGTCTAACGATGCTCAAACGCAGTGGTGGGAACTTGGAGAATGCTGAGGTCCAGCATTTGTCTCCTTCCTTTCAATGGTCACACGTAGTGTTCAGGCTTTGTGTTTCTAGCAGTTTCTGGCTAGCTGTTGCAGCAGGCTGGACACACATAGACTGTGCACCTGCCAGAGAAAGGAGAGGAAAGAGTAGAGAAAGCCTGGCTCCTAAAGGCACTGGCCCTCTTGCTTCCTCATTCGATTGGCTGAGGTGTTGGGGCTTCTGCAAGATCTCTCCAGTGGTGCTGATGATGGAAGATGTTTCTCCATACAATTTTTTAAAATATGAAAATAATTCAGTGGTGAAATTATTAACCCACCCCAGGCGATCTTAGCTATAATTTATGACTCCATGTCTCCCATTGTAATTTTGTTTTGCATTCATTAGTATACAATTAAAAAACTCACGAAATCACAGTTCTGACGACTAACATTAACCACTGTGTCAGTCACAGATATTGCTGAGGTTGTAATTCTTAGAAGAGAGTTAATTTCCCTTGTGTGGGAACCATCTGAATAACATTCAGATTCCGCTCTGGGGCTGGCAGACTGAATCTGGAAAGAACCTGCTGCTTCTGTGGTAACAGGATGTCTGAGAGGCTCTGTCCACACCGCCTTTTGTGACTTTGTTTTGCCCACCTTGTCTCTACCTGGGATTTGGGAAGAAGAAAATTGATTGATGTTTTGGGAGTACATACAAGAGGCAGATGCTATTAGAAAGCTTTGCAACACTTTTCTCTAACATTGGTAGACATAGCTTGTTCTCATCTCTCGCAACAATTTCATTATCTTTAAGCTTGGGTGGAAGAGACTTTGCTCTGAAACTCTTTTTACAACAGTTTTAGTGATGCTAAGTCAGCTAATACTTTGTTTAGGTCAAGGAAAAAAAGATTGCTTTTATGAGGAAAATTTAAAATGGCTTTCCTACCTCAAGGATGAGTAGAGTGGTGGTTAACATTAGGGACTCAGGGAGTCATGGCAATAACTGTGATGGTGATTCTTGCCGTGCCCTGAACGCTTGCTGTCTGTGAGGCGTGGTGTTATACCTCACTTAGTCCTAAGGTCATTATCAGCCCCTATTTATAGCTGAGGAATCCAGGGCTCAGACAGGTTGTATAACTTGCCCAAGATACATGTAACACACTGACAGGTATTAGGGTCTGTGTGTAAACCAGGTGTGTCTGATCCACACCCCGAGTTTTTAACCATTCTATCTTCTGCCTCCCCTCTTATGATACAGGTGGGGACATTATGGTAACCTGGTCTCCCACAGGCAGCATGAGGCAGCAGATAGGACAATAATAAACGCAGTAGAGAGGCATCCAGGTTCCTTGGTGTTTATTTTAAATATGGGTGAACCATAGCATGATGGGTTAGACCCACTCTAATTGAGCCCTTAAAGAATAAGCTGGAATTGGGCAATCTCAGATCCAGGTGAACCCTACTGGTCCTTGCCAGTCAGAGCTGTAACATTGGCTGGGAATGACCCACTCCGTGGAAATTTGCAGATGGTGCTGCAGGTTACTCTATGTTGTGTTATCTCTTACCTAAAGGGCTTCTGGAGGCTCCACCCGGGTCCTTCATCAGCTCGGGAGGGGGGTGGGGGGGAAGTGACCTGATCCTACTAACCTGTGCATTTGTAGCCTGTTCCATTCAGCAGCACCCTTGCTGTGCTAATGGATGGGTAGATGGTCTTTGCAGTCTTGGGTAGTACAATGTCAGTCTCTGCTGGACCCTGGCCATGACTTTAGACCCATGGGCTTGTTGTTGTTGGTAGGGGTGGAAACTTTATGTTTCTAGGGTTTTGATTTGGCATGAACTTTGAGAAAGTAAAATAAGGAATGACAAGGGCTTTTTCTCTAAAGGGCTGTATTTTCTGGCTTAGCAAACATGGTCTCTAATGTCTGTATGTGGAGGTTTGGGGGTGGGAGGCTGTCCCTGCTCTCTATGTAGATTTTGTGACATTGACACCAAAGCAACAAACTCTCATTTTGTTCCATATCTGAAATATTCCCATGTTTAAAATTGTTATTGTCATAAAACTCATCATAACCATTGTGGGTCATCTATTCTGTCCTTATGTGGCTGGGATGATCAGCTGCTGAGGAAGGAAAAAAGGGGTTGGAAAGTGCAAAAGTTATGTGTTGGGATCTCTACAGGTTATGAAGAGTACTTTGAGAACTCTTATTTGATCACAGTAAGCCTTCTATTAAAGAAGTATTTGTGTATATAACACACACAGGCGTATAATCCCCCCTCCTCCCCCATTTTCATCTCCTCTACAGATGGACTGAAAGTTGACACCTAAAACTTGGTGGACATGAAATGTTGAGGCTGTTGTTTCAATGGAAGATTGCTCAGAGTACAAAGGGCAAAGTATTAAATGTTCAGTTTAAAAACAAACAAAAACCAGCTAGAGTTGTGTGCAGCCTTGCCCCTGCCATGATCCCAGGCTGGACCTCAGAGTGGGGTCAACTGGGGTTGGGTTCGGAGGCTTGAGGATGCGTATCAGGGTGTCCGACTCCCACATATTACTTGATAATAAGGACCCAAATTTTTGCTTCCTTGGGCCAAATCTTCCAGGTTATGCCAGTGGTATTAAAATGTCCTGCTTTGTAAAATATTTGCTCTCTGAATATTTATGTCCAGGAGTGCCTCAGAGGAGGGGAGAGAAACAGGGACAGATAGGCTATGGGCTCTCTGAGAGGTTGGAGAGTCCCCACGGGCCACTGGAAATAGAGTACCATGGCTTCCTTGAACCCAGCCTGTGGCCTGATGGTTAATGAAGGAAGGCAGCCACAGAGGAATGGGCCCCGGCTCCAAGAAGGAACTGCGCTTTTGTGTGCAAAAGTCAGTACCTTGGCAGTGAAGGAGAAGAGTTTCTTCCCTTCCGTCTGGCTGCAGGGACCTGCAAATCAGCTTGCCCCCCAGGATGTCTGAGATTCAAGGGCAGAGGCTCAGCCCAGAGCCCCGCTCCTTCTGATTTGACTGCCATCCACAGCAGACTGATGCCATGATGCTGCAGAGCGAGAACATGTGAAGTAATTATCTTTTTAGTAGGTCAGTTGCCTCCTTTGGGAGAAGAGACTAGAGGGAGAGCAGGGAAGGCGAGTGCAGCCCCCCGAGGCTGTGCCTGCAGTAGCTGCCTTGGTGATTAATAGCTGTGTCACATCCCGCGAAAGTTGCTTTAAGCAGCCATGTTCAAAATTGAGTGGGCATGAAATAAAACAACCCCAAATAAGTGTTTCCTCTATTCCTTAGGAGTTGCTATAATCCAGAAATAGCTTTTCAAATATCTAATTTTAAATGGCATCGTTCACCGCACTCTCCAAACCCTGGCTTGTTTTCGAGTGGATATGGTTGTGTGCACACATACTGCTTTTTGTTAAAGACCATGAGAAAAATTTGAGCTAAATGACTTTGGGTGTTTTCTGTTGTTGTTGTTCTTGTTTCTTTTTTTGGTACTAAAATAAAAATTATGCTTACAAAGAAACATAGACTTTAAATGTGTTTTTAAAGAAAAATAGGAACCCAGTGTAGGAAAAGGGCAGGAAGCATCTTGTGTCACCATAGATCGGTGGTTCTCAAGCTTGCTAATGCCGCGACCCTTTAAGACAGTTCGTGTGGGTCGTGACCCACAGGTTGAGAACCACTGCTATAGATCATAAACTGGAACAATGAGAATGCCTGGCAGGGGTAGTTGCTGGTCAGCTGCAGGATTACTGCCCTGTGAGCTGTGTTCAGGGAAGCCTGCCAGGACGCTGGCAGACAGAGGCAGAGGCCACACTCCTGGACTGCCGAAGCCCTTGGTATAGTCGACAGGGCCTGGGAGCATAAGCAAGAGGGTGATCATGGTAGGGCAGGGCGTGATCCTGTACAGGCCACGTCCTCTTAGACCCTGATGTTGAGGCCTTTTTCTCTGCCGCCTCTGCTGCAGCTGGGCTGCCAGCTTGGGGCTCATGGTGACAGTCACAGGGCTGACCTCTGGCTGTGTTTCCAGGTAGAAAAGTATCATTAGCCCTTAGTGTCAGGTTTCCCCTGGGAGAAGCTGGAGAGCACATCTGATGGGTGACAAGCCAGGGTAAATTCCCTGTTCAACGCTTTAGGGACCATCAGAGTCTTGGGCCAGAGGGAGGAGGGAAGGAGTTGGCCGGTGCCTGCCTTTTAAAGTCTTTCCTACCTGCTTTCTTCTGGTCTCTAGTGGACAAAGGCAGTGATGGGGTGGGCTGTTGGGCATAAGGGGAGATTGTCGCCTTCCTCTTTCATCCTTATTCTGACTGCCCCACTCCCACCCAGAACTCTGGTAGCTAAGAGTTGGGTGTGTTCAGCATTTAGTAACGTGCAAACACTCCAGAGAGAAGTGGGGTGACTGAGTGGAGGGGTTGGCGTGGAGCTGCTGAGAGTTGGCAGGACATTCATCTGCTGTCCTTTCCTGGGTGCTGACCCCAGCAAGGCTGGGGCACCTGGAGCAGGCTTTCTGTTAGCCAGCTGTGAGTCCAACCACAGGCACTGTTTGAAAATGCAGCTTTTATTACTATCAAGGTGTAGTGGGACCATGAGATCAGAAGGCAGCAGCCATTGGAAAGAGGGTTTGTTGTTCACAGCTTCCAAGAGGAGGGGCACGTCATGCCAGGCAGAGCCGTGCAGGGCCACCAGGGAAGCTCCAGGGTAGACAGAGGCAGAAGTGAGCAGAAAATGTGGGCGTGAGCCTTTATTGTGGTTTCCTCAGGGAGGTACAGGTGAAGCAGGTCGCGGGTTTAGGACTGGCTAGGGCTGTCCTGAGTTGTCTGGTGCCTGCCCTGGAGAGGTTAGGGCAGGGAATAGGGTCCCTCAGTAGAAGAACCAGATGAAGAACTTCTCTCAGCACAGTTGTGGCCTTGGATTGATTTGGTGGTGTCTGAGAAATGCATTCAAAGGGGATTATTGGCTGTCTTCAGAGATTAACGCTCCTTGGGAACTGCCGTCCCTCCAGAGTCAGCAAGGCCCCCAGGTATGGAAATATCAGAAGCACATGGTTTGTTGAATGTGCCAGCCTGAAAGGGACAGGCGCAGGGCCACATGGGAGGGAGAATATGAAATGCCTGGGCGTTCTGAGGAGAAGCGGCTTCTTTCTTTGGGCTTGGTTCTGTTTGGTGTCTTCAGGAGTGTATCAAGCAGAAGGGGAGGGTCAGAGAAGTCTCAGTGAGGGAGAGTGCTTTTGGCCGAGCCACCAAAAATGAGTCCAGTTAGACACTGTCCAGTTAGGCAGTGATGGGTGAGGTCGGCTGCAGGCAGAGTCCTCCTTAGACAGAGGCCCAGGATGGGAAGAGTATCTGAAGAGGCTTAGCGGGAGAAATGCCTGGGACACTCAAGTGAGGCTGAAGTGGGCTGTTGGCTGCCAAGCGTAAGCTGGCTGGAGTGGTTTTGCACCGTAGGAATTCTCCCAGTAAATCCATAGACTCTTGTAGAACAGCCTGTGCTTGGCTTTTTATCATAGTCACAGAGCATAATTATCGTACTTGGATGCTGATGTAAATTTATTCTGGATGAAAACAAAATGCATCCTAACAGGGCTTGAAAACTCCGTGTCTTCCAGGCCAGGAGGTAATGCTGGTGAGTGGAGGAGGCTCTGGGGACCTCAGCGGACAGTGATGCCTCGACAAAAGGAGTTGGTGCCTCTGCGCTCTGGCAGATCCCTTCAGGGGACCGAGGTCCAGAGTTGTCATATCTTCCTAGGTCTGGAAATTCAGGTTTTTGTGAAATCTCCTGATTTTTATGAAATTGCCTGGTAACTTGGCAGTGGATCAGGAGGAGGTAACTCCTTCCTGCATGACACTTGCCAGGTGGACCCTTGGTGGCCTCTTTCAACTCTACATATGTCACCCCAAGAGAGCTGTAAATGTCAAAGAGGATATGGGCTTACAACACAGTGTGCCTATATTGGGGAAACCAAGGCACAACAGATCAGGCATCCAAAGGCCTTCCCTGCGGTCTCAAGCAGGCCACCCTCTGTGCTGCGTCTGCGTTTTCTCATTCGCAAAACTTATCCCCTCCAGCAACTATCAAGAGTCTGCCGCCAAGGCTGAGACTTCCCTCCCAGAAACAGAAAACTTGGTGGGATGCTGTTCAAAACTGTATTTCTGTTATAGTTATTTTTCAGCAAAACAAAAACTGAAAGGTTCTGTGATGGGTCTCTTCTTTTGCTGTCACTGTGTGGGTGAAGAGCGCATGAGGAAATGCTGGGGGCTGGCAGGGGTGGGAGCACAGAGCTGTGCTCAGTGGTCATGCTGCACATGCTGCCTTGCCTGGGTCTTCTCCATGTCCCTGGCTGTGAGCTCAGAGGCTGAGACTTGGCCTTCCTGACCCTGGAGACACTCAGTGCCTAGTGCGGTGCAGATACTGAGCAGACACACAGATGTACCCTAGGGAAGTGAATTGCAAGTAGCTGTGTCTGGTTTTGGTAGATGACATTTTAGCCACAATGACCACAGGTACAGCTACATTATAACCACAGTATTTAACAGTGGACGTTAAGAGAGCTGGACAAATGGAATCTATAAAATGACTGTACTAATCAGCCCAGTCTGCTATACCAAAATACCATAGACTGGCTAGTGTAAACAACAGAAATGTATTTCTCATAGTTCTAGAGATTGCATATCCAAATCAAGGTGCTGCCAAATCCAGTGTCTGGCGAGGGTCTCCCCACTTGCAGGTGGCCCCTCCTTGCTGTGTCCTCACATGGTCTTTTCTCACTGCGTGTGTGTGGAGAGAGTGGGATTCCTCTTCCTCTTCATGTAAGGTCACCAATCCTATCAGGTTAGGACCCCACCCTTGTGACCTCATTTAACCTTAATTACCTTCTAAAATCCCTGTCTCCAAATAATCACTTTGAGGATTAGGGTTTCAACATATAAATTTTAGGGGAACCTAAATTTCATATCAATTATCTAATGTTATGATGACATGGTTATTGGGTCCATGAGATTTTTTTTGTCAGTTTCATCATGACTTTTAGCAAAAGCTGAGAGGTCTCCCTATAGACCGTCAGACCTCTCGCACAATGCTGTGGTTGGGTGTACACTAGGATGGAGGGGAGGGCGTGGTGAAGGGCAGGGTGAGGTAGTGTCCCCAACAATCCATGGGGCTGTTACACTGTGCCTGGGGAAACATCTCATATTTCATGCTTTTAGAAAACAAGCTTGTGCTCAAAGTGCTCACAAGTATAGTCCTTGCTTGTTATATATATCCTCAGACCCACTAGGTAAGGACAGGTTGTGAATCCTAGTTGCCTTATGCAATAAAAAGATTATGATGCTTTTTTTTTTCACAATTTTTGGCCGGGGTCAGGTTTGAACCTGCCACCTCTGGCATATGGGGCTGGCGCCCTATTCCTTTGAGCCACAGGTGCCGCCCTATGGTGCTTTTTTATTCATTACAAATAAAAACAATATTAAAGTATATACTTACATTTTAGAAAGTCTTTATCAAATATGCATACTTTTTTAAAAAACAATTATTCATTCTCCCCTCTTGCTTTGAGAGGTTGATGGATATCCTCACCCTGCTATGGTGTAAAGCACAGTTTGCTTCATCCTTTCAACAATGTAGGACTGTGTGTGCATGTATGTGCGTTCATGTGTACATGTGTGTGTGCACGTGTGTGTGAGGCATTCTTTCATAAATCAACATTAAGCTCAGAGCTATCCCCAAATAGGATACTGCCAGGAGCAGGATTGTAGAGTATCATCAGGCTATATGGTGCAGTGAGTGACCTCTACAAGAGGCCTGGATCCTGCAATTTGCAGTGATGGGATTCTGCAAGATTTGTCCATGGGCATTGCCTGTGGGAACAATACCACAGCACTTCATAAATTACTCTGAGGAAAGCCTTGTTTCACCTGACATAGCTGCCTCCAAGTGCAATCAATGCACCTGCTGTCTACATGGCACAGGGGTTTAAGGCAGGAGGCAGAGAATGCCTTTTCCCTGTAGAATTGCAAAGGGGTTTAGGTAGGCTGAAAGTAATGAGCTGCCTTTGAATCTGACAGGAGCACCAGGGTTAATGTCGCCCTCCTTGTTGAGAATGTCCTTTTGAAATATATTCTAGGGTATCGTTCCTGTCCTATTAATTATGTCACAAACTAAGTAAAGCTGAATAATTAATGATCGTAGGGCACTTGGAACTATAAAATGTCACGTAAATGTTAAGGAGTAAAAATTACTCTCTGTGTTAACTAGATCAGTTGCTTTAAAAATATTCCATGGTGGGAAGGTTAATATCCAGGAGAGCTAAAAGGCTTTCTGTTGGGCTTGCTTCAGAAACTGTGGATGTCCTTTTGTCTTAACCACAATTTAGGAGATTCAAAAAACACTTCAAATGCAAATGAATGGCTCTGGAAATGAAGTCACCCTACTGGATTTAGGTGAAAATGTGTCTTTTGACGTGTGAAAATGTGTCTTTCTCTCTAGCCGGAGGCAATTTGGGCCCAAAGCCAAGGAAGAGGTGAAGATCATTGAACACCAAATGCAGACCCTTCGGCTGATGCCTCACCTGGCCGCAGCCTTGGCTCTAACCTTCGCCAGCAGGTGAGATGGCTCTTGGGGTTTGCTCCCTCAAGGTGAGTGATGCCTTGGCATGAATAAGGACTCAAGAGGCAGGTGCAGGACTTCATTTTATAACTATAATCAGGAATGAGTCTGTGGTTAAATCCAGTGCCCAGATTAAAAGTGAAGTCTGAATCTTCATAGTCTGTATATCCAGGAGAATGGAATCCACAGAGAATTTGAGAAGACTTGAATCAACATTTATTTCTTCAGAGTTTCTAAAAGTAACAGACTGAACAATTAAAATTTATATTCTGTTAAATAAAATTTACAGTAAAATTTTCACAGGGAGGTAAAAGTGGGTGTATGTGGGTTGGGGGAGGAAGAAGTCAGGATATTGAATAAAATAACAGTAAGTGTACATGGAAATTCCCATTTTACCACAGCCGTTCATCTGTGCCTCTCAGCTGTGCCTCCCTCAAAGTGCCACGCTGGGCAGTTGTCTGTCCTGTTATCATCACCCCTGCCTTCATCACCCCTGCCTTCTAAGTATAAGAAACTTGGGGATTTGCCTAAGATCACAGGGCCCAGGGGAAGGTGAACTGGGAATGGAACTCTAAATTTTGGACTGTATCCTATATTCTGTCCTCCCTACATAAGCAATTCTATTTCTCAGTGTTAACTACAATACTGTATTTTCCCATGTATAAGGTACACTTAGGTTTTTGGCCCAAACTTTCAGGAAAAAAAGACCTTTCATTTTATTTTTTAATTCAAATTCGAACCTTAAAGTTTGCAGTGTATGAAAACTGTTTCAACATTTTTCAAAGGAATTTCCAATAATCTTTGTCAAAATATCAGCTAGATGTCTAGCTCTTACCCAAAGTGCACGAAGAGAAATATGTTGTTCTTCATTGGCCAAAAATGCTTTCATTGCATGTTCATTATAAATTTAATTAAACTGTTCACCATACTCCAGGATATTATTTTGCATATGGATATTGGTATCGATTCCTAGAGTTATACTTTTAACTTATAAGCAGAAAAAAAGAATTTAAAACATTTATATAGAGATGGAATTAGTACTGTTCGTTTATAATGCACACCTTATTTTTCCCTCGAAAATTTGGACAAAAGGCTCGGCGCCTGTAGTACAGTGGTTACGGCAATGGCCACATACACTGAGCCTGGTGGGTTTGAACCCGGCCTGAGCCAGCTAAGCAATAATGACACCTGCAACAGAAAAATAGCTGGGTGTTGTGGTAGGTGCTTATCATCCCAGCTATTGGGGAGGCTGAGGCAAGAGAATTGCATAAGCCCAAGAGTTTGAGGTTGCTGTGAGCTGTGATACCATGACACTCTACCTAGGGCAACGTAATGATACTCTGTCTCAAAAAAAAAATTGGGCAAAAATGTGTACATTAATGGGTATATTGTATACTTCCTGTGTGAAGGAAACAAATTCAACCTTAACCTTACAAAAGCAAATTATGTAACTTGATTGTATGTATCCTCCTATTAACCTGAAATAAAAATTTCCATAAATAGTCCCCCCAAATGTATTATATATGGCAAAATATTTTTAAAAGTATATATATGTATGTGTATATATATATATATATATATACACACACACATATTTTTTCTTTTTTTGAGACAGAGTCTTACTCTGTCACCCTGGGTAGAGTGTCATAGCTCACAGTGACCTCCAACTCTTGGACTTGAGCAAACTTCTTGCTTCAGACTCCCAAGTAGCTGAGACTATAGGTGTGAGCCAACACATCTGACCTGGTAATTAATATTTGAATAAGTTAGAATTGGTGTGTGTTTGAAATTTAACATACTGATGGGTACGTTGGTGCCAGGGTTTATAACAAGATGGTAATTGGAGTGAGTGACCTGGCATATCTGATGTGCTGCTGATTTATAGGTTGCCCAGCACCGCTGGCCTGGCTGGGCAGGGCTGGATGGGTGCACCACTGTTCTTACTACACATAACGCTGGCGAGTAGAATGCTAGTATTCCATGGTGCATGAACTCTGAATCTTGCAGGTAGTAACACTAAGATCAACCATGTCACCTCAAAGAAAAGTTAAAGCACTTACGTCCAACACCTGTTACTTAAAATGTTTCTGAATGGTTTTTGAGGTTTGATTTGCATTCAGTAAAATGCATAGATTTTAATGTACAGTGCAATGAGTTTTGACACACATATACACTTGTGTAACTAACACTGAATCCAAACATAAAACATTTCCATAACCCCAGAAAATTCCCTTGGTTCCCTTTGTGGCTGACCCCCTCACTGTCCCTTAGCAGAAACAACCAGTTTTATGATTTTATTCCCATAGGTTAGTTTTGCCTTGGGAAAGGCAAAACTAGTCTTGAACTTGATAAAATGGAATTACATGACATATGTTCTTTTGTATCCAGTTTATTTCACTTAACATTACATCTTGGTGTTCCTTGATGTTGTTAATAGTTTAATTTTTATTTCCGAGTAGTAATATGAAATGAATAAACCACAAGTGGTTTATCTGTTCTAGTTATGGACATTTGAATTATTTTCAGACCTTTAGCTACTATGAAGAAGCCAAAGTGAATATTTTTGTATAAGTCTTTCAGTTTTCTTAGGGTAGATACCTACAGAGGACTTACTAGGTAATTTGTGTATGTGTATGTCTAACTTAATAAAAATTTTATAAGAACTTCATAAAAACTTTTATAAAAATTTTATAAAAACTTTATAAAAATTACTAGGCAATTTTTGTAAGTGTATGTCTAATTTTATAAAAAATTGTTAATTTTTCAGAGAGGTGGTACCATTTTACACTGCCTTGAGCAACGCAGGAGGTTTTCAGTTGTGTCACACTCTGACCAACATTTATTATAGTTCTCTTTCAAGTACATCTGGACTAGTAGTTAATGAAGTGGTATCACACTGCACTTTAAATTCACACTTACCAGGTGGCTAATGATGTTGAGCAATTTTCATGTGCACACTGGCCATTGTCTGTCTTTTTTGAAGGATCTGTTCACATCCCTTGCGTATTTTTCTAAATTGGGTTATCTTTTTATTATTGGCTTATAAAAGTTGTCTATATATTCTAGAAATAAATTTCTTTGCCAGATATACTCATTGAAAATATTGTTGTCCTATCTAGGTTTTGCCTTTTCTTTTTTTTTGTTTGAGAGATAGTCTCAGTATATCGCCCTAGGTAGAGTGCTGTGGCGTCATAGCTCACAGCAACCTCAAACTCTTGGGCTTAAGCGATTCTCTTGCCTTAGCCTACCAAGTAGCTGGGACTACAGGTGCCTGCCACAATGCCTGGATATTTTTTGTTGTTGTTGTTGCAGTTGTCATTGTTATTTAGCAGGCCCAGGCCAAGCTCGAACCCTCTAGTTTTGGTGTATGTGGCTGGCGCTGTAACCACTGTGCTATGGGCGCCGAGCCGCCTCTTATTTTCCTAACAGTGGTTTTGGGGAGTAGAAAATGTTAATATTGCTGAAGTCTAATTTATCTTTTTTTTCCTTTATGGTTATTGCTTTCTCTGTCTTTTCTTTATATTTTTTAAATTTATTTATTTATTTTTATTGTTAAATCATAGCTGTGTACATTAGTGCAATCAAGGGGTACAATGTGCTAGTTTCATATACAATCTGAAATATTCTCATCAAACTCTTCAACGTAGCCTTCATGGCATTTTCTTAGTTATTGAATGAAGGCATTTGTATTCTGCATTTAGTAAGTTTCTCCTGTACCCATTCTAAGATGCACCGTAGGTGTGGCCCTGCCCATCACGCTCCCTGCATTCTAACCTCCCCCCTCCCTTCCCCTTCCTTGGACCTTTCCTCCTAGTCTTGTGCTATAGTTGGGTTATAGCCTTCATGTGAAAGCTATAATTTAGCTTCATAGTAGAGCTGAGTACATTGGATACTTTTTCTTCCATTCTTGAGATACTTTGCTAAGAAGAATACGTTCCAGCTCCATCCATGTAAACATGAAAGAGGTAAAGTCTCCATCTTTCTTTAAGACTGCATAATATTCCATGGTATACATGTACCACAATTTGCTAGTCCATTCGTGGGTCCATGAGCACTTAGGCTTCTTCCATGACTTAGCAATTATGAATTGGGCTACAATAAACGTTCTGGTACAGATGTCTTTGTTATATAGTGATTTTTGGTCTTCTGATATAAACCTAGTAAAGGAATTATAGGATCAAATGGCAGGTCTGTTTTTAGGTCTCTAAGTATTCTCTAAACATTCTTCCAGAAGGAACATATTAGTGTGCATTCCCACCAGCAGTATAGAAGTGTGCCCTATTCTCCACATCCACACCAACATTTCTGGTTTTGGGATTTTGTTATGTGGGCTACTCTTACTGGGGTTAGGTGATATCTCAAAGTAGTTTTGATTTGCATTTCTCTGATGATTAA
>CAUYPK010032030.1:0-25178 GCA_963574355.1 Loris lydekkerianus | reverse complement strand
GTAATATAGATACTGGTTCCTCTTTAAAGGTTTAGTAGAATTCTGATGTGAAGCCATCTGGTCCCGGACTCTTCTTTTTTGGGAGATTTCGTATAGTTGATTCTATTTCAGTACTTGATATAGGTCTGTTCAGCATTTCCATTTCTTCCTGATTAAGTCTAGGAATTTGGCATGCTTCCAAGTATTGGTCAGTTTCTTTCAGATTTTCATATTTCTGAGAATAACAATTTTTATAGTATTCATTAAGGATTCTTTGAATTTCTGAGGTGTCTGTTGTTATTTCACCTTTGTCATTTCTGATTGATGATATTAGGGACTTTAATTTTCTATTTTTGGTTAGGTTGGCCAAAGGTTTATCAATTTTGTTGAATTTTTCAAAAAACCAACTTTTTGATCTTTTGAATAATTCTTTGATTTTCGAATTCATTTAATTCTGCTCTAATTTTATAGTTATTTCTTTTCTTCTGCTGGGTTTGGGGTTGGAATGTTCTTCCTTTTCCAGTTGCTTAAGATGTCCCATTAAGTTATTGACTTCCTGTCTTTCCGTTCTCTTGAGGAAGGCTTGAAATGCTATAAATTTCCCTCTTAGGACTGACTGCCTTGGCAGTATCCCACAGGTTCTAATAATTCGTGTCTTCATTATTGTTTTGTTGCAAATTTTTGACAGTTTCCTTTTTAATCTCATCTATGACTCAACTATCATTCAGCAGAAGGTTATTTCGTTTCCATGTCTTTGTATGAGTATGCAGATACCTGTTATTGGTGAGTTCTACTTTCATTGCGTGATGATCTGAGAAAATACAAGGAATAATTTCTATAATTTTAAATTTGCTGAGAATTAGACTTATGACCTAAAATGTGACCAATTTTGGAGGATGTTCCATGGGGTGATGAGAAGAATGAGTATTCAGTTTTGTTAGGATGAAATGTTCTGTAGATGTCTGTTGAATTCAATTGTTGTATGGTGAAGCTTAAGTCCAAAATTTCTTTGCTTAGTTTCTTGTTGGAGGGTTGTTCATTGCAGCTCAATTCATAATAGCCAAGTCATGGAAGAAGCCCAAGTACCCATTGACCCATGAATGGATTAATAAATCGTGGTACATGTACACCATGGAATATTATGCAGCCTTAAAAAAGATGGAGACTTTACCTTTTTACGTTTACATGGATGGAGATGGAACATATCCTACTTAGTGAAGTATCTCAAGAATGAAAGAATAAATATCCAGTGTACACAGTACTATTATGAAACCAATTTACAATCACTCACACTTTTATATGAAGAGTAAATCACAACTATGGCCCAGGATGAAGGACCGAGGAGGGGGGATGGGAGGGTAGTGGGAGGTCAGATTGAGGGAGGGTGAATGGTGGGATCACACCTATGGTGTATAATGCAAGGGTACATGTTGGATCCATTAAGTATAGAGTATAAATGTCTTAATAATTAAGTAAATGAGATGAGATATATATTAACTAGTGCTATGTAAGTGTTCTTAATTCTATATAAAATCAGCCATTGTACCCCATAAATGAAATTCATTAATGTATACATGATCTATATGATTTAATGTACATGGTTTATTTAAAAAAATAAAAAATATATAAGCAATAAAAAAAAAAAAGAAATGAATAGTTAACCAAAGCCACCTAAAATCTGAATTAAAGCAATGACTAAAATGGAGAGAAGTGACAAAAGGACCTGATTAGTGAAAGGATTTTCTGACTTCGTTACAGGTCACTCAAGTACTTACTAATAGAGGCTTTTTTCAAGATGTGTGTGTCTTTTAAAACTGAATTGCTTCTAATCTGTGTGAGAAAGCTTGTGTGTGAATAGGTCTCTGCTGGCAGATGTTCGGAAGACTCAGCATTAGCCCTCTCGGCTTGTGATTCTGATAAGATTTCACTCTGCCACACAAGCCTGGAATAAATGTGATCCATATAAATACATCCACTGTGCGTTTATCAGCGTGTATTTAGCAGTGTATTGAGTGCTTGTTCTTGTGATTTTGGCAATCTGATGCTTCTGGTTTTCTCAATGTTGGTTTCTGGAGAATTAAGTTGTACTGTGTTGGCTAAAACCCAGCTCTGGACGCGCTGAAGCGTTCACCTGCATCTCACCGTGTGTTCCTGCAGCCGGGAGGAAGTCAGTCTGCTCTCTCTGTTGCCCAGTCAGGAGGCAGAACCTTGAGCTCCAACGCAGTTTTGGGTTTACTTTCTTAGACCGGACCCGATGCTAATGAAAGCAGAACACTGAATTAGACAGTGCTGACTTCAGACCAACTTGGGTGGGGGAATCCCTGGCGAGAACATGTTGTTATAGGCAACACCCAGAGGAAAACTGACAAACCACGATAAGAATCTTTGGATATTTCTGGCCCACCAAGAGAGCGGAGGGTGAGAATTCAATTGTCCTCTCAAATACACTGAGATTAAGAAATCAGTCTGATCCTCATTCCACAACATAACTTTCATGAAAAAGAAAAACAGGGCTGATGTCAGGCAGAATTTCTTGGTGGGTAAAATGAACTGTTCTCTCTCCCCCGTCTGCTTTCTGCTTAGTACCCCTGCACCTGGTTAATTGAACCCTCCCCTCCTCCCTCTCACAACCTTTTCTCAGAAACCACCTGAGATTAGTTTAGCTAAAGAATCGACATCTGCTCACTGCTGGGAATATATCCCCTACCTTCTACCATACCTCAGGATCCAAACAATGTCTTAAAACAGAGTCAAAATACAGATGTCCATAGAAGTAAGTTAGGTTTCTTAAATTAGTAAAATCTGCCTGGATTTGAGACAAATGGGAGTGGTGGGGCCTTGGCAAGCTGGACAGTTGAGGTCCTGACCGAGGCCGGCGCCACTCAGCTTTAGCCCATCCTGGCAGGGCAGGTTGTGGGGCCTTCCAAATGTTCCTGAGAGGATGAAAATTTGGATTCTTTTTTGAAATCTTCCACATTTTTCATGGTATTTGGTAGTTTTAAAAGTTTTATGGGGCTGGGTGCAGGGTCTTATGCCTATAATCCCAGCACCCTGGGAGGCCAAGGCAGGAGGATCCCTTGAGCTCAGGAGTTTGAGACAAGCCTAAGCAAGAGCAAGACCCCGTCTCTACTAAAAATAGAAAAAATAGCTGGTCATGGTGGCTGTCTCCTGTAGTTCTGGCTACTTGGAAGGCTGAGGCAAGAAGATTGCTTAATCCCACAAATTTGAGCTGTGATGTTGCCATAGTACTCTACCCAAGGTGACAGAGTGAGTCTTTGTCTCTAAAAATAAATAAAAAAAAAAAAGTTTTATGGGTAATACAAACAACTCCTAATGCCCTGGGTTCCTGGTAATCAAACCCTATAGGCCAGTAATTCCTAAGTGGAGGTTCTTGGCATAATATGCTTTTCTTAAGGGTACATTTACTTAATTTAGGAATTATGTTTTTATTTTTGATATTTTGTCCTTACTGTATTGTTGGGAAAACAATGTTTAATTGCTTTTGTAAAATGACCTGGGTATAGGGTTAGCGTTTACCTGTGTTGAGGCAAACTTGAAGGATGACCTTACCTTCCTACCTCAATGATTACTCTGGAAATAGATGTATGACTTTTCTAAAAGACAGATAATTTAAAAGCATATTTTTTTGAGTTGTTATCTGGACAGCTCCAGATGGTTTCATGGAAGTGGTAACCACGACTCCATTCCTTTTTAAAAATTGAACTTGAACGAGCAGCTGGTACAGAGGCTCCAGCCTGACCCAGCCAGCTTGCCCTAATGCCTGAGATGAAAATTCCCCAGACTGTCTGGAGTTTGAGTGAGGATCTTTAGAATATTTACACAGAAAGGAGCAAAGACCCTGACTTTATGTTCCTGACCAACAAGTAAGATATTCTGTTTGACTTTATATGAACCTGTCTAGGTTTTTTTTTTTTTTTTTTTGAGAAATTAATCACCAAGACGCCCTCTAGAAGATGACTGAGTCTTGTGAGTGTACAGACTGTATGGTTTCTCTCAGGGGGTCCCGTGTACCTGCTGTGATTTAGATATTGGCAACAGATACAATATGCATTTTGAATGTGATCCAAATGTTCTCGTCCATTATAAGTCCCATAAGTTATGGTTTGTTCTTCATACAAGGTTATGAGGTAAGTTTTTCTTGTGGAGATAAATATGTGGATTTGAAGGGAGGTGGTAACACTGAGAATTTTGTGTGAAGAGAGGCTCATCTGATAATCAAATAGAAGATTGCTTCATCCTTGGTGGGCCCACTGGACGGAATTTTATTGGAAACCTTAATAATGAAAAATTACTAATCCCTGAATATTTATTTATTATTTATTTATTTTTTAGAGACAGAGTCTCAAACTGTCTCCCTGGTAGAGTGCTGTGGCATCATAGCTCCTAGCAACCTCCAACTCCTGGGGTCAAGTGAGGCTCTTGGCGCGTTTTTCTATTTTTAGTAGAGGTGAGGGTCACACTTTTGCTCAGGCTGGTCTCGAACTTGTGAGCTCAAGCAATCCACTCGCCTTGGCCTCCCTGCGATGATTACAGGTGTGAGCCTCTGTGCCCGGCCTCACTGGATTTTTTTTAATGTTACCAGATCCTGTGCCTTGCAATACATGGATCAGAATGTGTGTTTTTTGGTCCAGTGCCGTAGCACTCTGGGAGGCCGAGGTGGGCTCACTTGAGCTCAGGAGTTCATGAGCAGCCTGAGCAAAAAGTGAGACCCTGTCTCTAGTAAAAACCGCTGGATGTTGTGGTGGGCATCTGTAGTCTCAACTACTTGGGAGGCTAAGACAAGAGGATTGCTTGAGCCCAGGAGTTTGAGGTTGCAGTGAGCTAGGACGCCATTGCACTCTACCTGCGCAACAGAGCAAAGTACATGTGTTTTTCACAACGGCCCTCCAACTGGAAGAATACAAGAGTCACGTCTCCAACGACAGGCAGATACACCTCCTTTATTTATTATTGCAAGGAGAGGGGAGAGGAGAGTACCCAAGTGTGATAGGTTTGTAAGTTTGATAGCAGGAAAGTGAAGAGTTCTGGTGTGAGGGAGTTTATTTTCTTTGTGAGGTACGGTGGGTGAGGCTATGTTGAGAGTGGGTGAGGAGAGGGGATGGAGGTTTGAAGAAACTATAAAAGGTTTATCAGAAAAAGGTAGATGTTTTCTGGGCATTGTGCCAGGACCTTTGTAAGTGATAATTGTTGCTCTCTGATGGACTCATCTCCCTGTTACTGGGAACTCTCTACAGTGTCAGATGCCTGTGGATCAGAATGGATAGCGGTGGTGTTAAAGAGAAATTATTCATGGTATTTGTTCAAGATGGTAAGACAGACTTTATCCAAGGCCATCTTGATAGGTATAGGGACCGCTGTGTTGGGATTTTGCCGTAGGGGATGGAGACTGGGTTCACCTCCCAACACAGCATGGGCAAGTAGGAATTCATGCCACAGAACTGGGAAGGGGGTCTCAATGGATGGAAGATGAAGAGGAAACATCAGGCGTAAGACGGATGCTGTCTAGACTGACCTAACAGGGTTCTTGCTGCAGACAGGCCAGGATGACTGCACATAACACCCGGAGGATGGGGAAGATAAGGAGCCCACGGCTATGGAGCGTGATCGGATGAAAAGGCTGGGGGTTCTGGCTAAACTGACTTGGCAGGGTTCTTGGTAAAACCAGATTTTATAAGGAAGTGCACACACAGATGTAGGAGAGGGTACAGGACCCTGACTAAAGTTTGATCAAGCAAAAAATCTTTATTGTAGTTATGTGAGTTTGGGGGTTTGTCAGTTTGCTATGCTGAAAAGATAGTGGAGTAAGATGCCTTAGTCTGCAGCCAAGAATGCTACGTACCTGGACTGTAAGAGGCTCAGCTCGGTAAGGAGAGAACTGCAGAAACCAGTGAGCCCATGGAAGTTCTTCACTAAGGATCACACAGATTTGGGGAAGGTATTGCAATAGGGAAAAAGTCATTGAAACAGGTGAGGTTGGGCGGCACCTGTGGCTCAACGAGTAGGGTGCCGGCCCCATATACCAAGGGTGGCGGGTTCAAACCCGACCCCAGCTGAACTGCAAAACAAAACAAAACAAAACAAGACAAAACAAAAAATATTCTGGCATTGTGGTGAGCGCCTGTAGTCCCAGCTACTTGGGAGGCTGAGGTAAGAGAATCACCTAAGCCCAGGAGTTGGAGGTTGCTGTGAGCTGTGTGATGCCATGGTACTCTACCCATGGTGACAAAGTGAGATTGTGTCACTACAAAACAAAAACAGGCGAGATTGTTCCCTTGCAGCTGTGCTCTCATTTTCACTCCTGGTGAGTAAACTGTTGTACACCCGCACTGAAGAACAATTGTGTATTTCTGATTTGTACCACCTTTCCTAAGGTTCTTCCTGCCCACAAGCAGGAAGACTTCTTCAAAATCTGTCTATTTACCCCCCCCCCCCCAGCTGTTTCTCATTTTGCACGTGTGTGTAATACATTTGTGCCAAAAATTATGAGAAATAAGTAAATGGATTGTTCACTGAGTGCAAGGTTCTCTTTATGTACTGAGGCATTTTTGCATTAGTAGACTTCAAACATTATGTACATAAGGGAATTTGTTAGAGATGTAGAGTCCTGGGCTAGGATCTCAGAATCCTCGAGTTGGTACTATTAGACTGGGGTCTAGGAATGTGTATACCCGGATTTTAAAACTCAAAGGACATTGAGAGAAATCTTAGGTCTTAAATGTATAAAGTAGTAAAGTATGAGGGAAAAGTAGGGTGAAACACCCACACACAATGAGAAACAGTTATAGGGGAGCAAATTAGGTCTTGAAATACTATCTCATTTAAAGCACAATTCTTCAGAAATGGGGTCAGAGGATACTGCATATTTCTGTTACCTGAAGTGAATTTATAGCATTTCTGTCCTGTGAGTGTTAATAGAAAATCAAACATGAATATGGTACTCTTTGAGAGCCTGAATTTTACTAAGTCAGAAAATCTGATTTGTTTTTTTAATCCTGAAGCATGAGAGGTTTGTGAGAAAAAAAAATTCACATCTTTCATTATTTAGAGAAAAAGGGACAGCAGAGAGTCAATGTCAAACTAGCCAGCTATTGTGTTTGTTGAGAAGAAAAAAATGCAGCGTTAGTGATTAAGAAGTATTGTTTTGTATGAAGTAAGATAATTAGAATTTACCTAGAGTTAGGTTGGTATAGGTTGGGGTATAAGAAAAACATTGATAGAACTAGTGAAAGGAGCCAGTCGTAACTATTATAAAATAAAAGACCTTTGAACAAATGGGAGTTTAGAATTCAGGAGTTGCTTTTCTTATGGTATTTTCTTTTAAATAAAATAAGTAAAGACAAGTTACTGCTTACTATTATTTCTTTAATTTCAAAATATTAAGGGAGTACAAGTGTTTTTGTTACATGGATCCCTCATATAATGATTAAGTTGTGGCTTTCAAGAGCCCTTGGCTTAGTATTGCAAGTTATTAGCAACTTTGTAAAACATGGCCGAGATCTCTAAGGTGCAGAGCCTCATCAGTAGCTTTGGCAGCTAGGAATGCTGATGTGCTACTTTCTAGTGACCTCAGAGTCACAAGACTGTGGTTAGAAGAACATTAGTGGGCATCTAGTTCTAGCTGTGTCTTTGAGTATCCGATACTCGTATTGAGTTCTTGAATATCATACTTTTAATTCTCATATAGCTACAAATAATAGTTGTTCGTACCTTTATTTCTTTAGGGTGTAATTGCTTGTAAATTAGGGTGATTGTATAATTAATCATCCAGAGTGGAGTAATTTTGAGAGTAAAAGGGGGAATTTTTAATAATTATGCCAAGACAACAGGCATTTCAAAGTAACACTCTATCTGAACCTAAGTTCTAGGGAAGGATTTTGAAACAATGTTTAGTCTAAAAGCACTCTTTAGAAGTTACACGCGAAAACATCTTATCTAGAGGTTGAAGTTTATTTATCGAGCTAACTAGGGTGCTGCATAGTGCATGACATTGTGTTTACATTGAACACCAAAAGAAATAACTCATTTTTATGATAAAATCTTATTTAGTCAAAAAGTATCTTTATTTTTATGAAATCAGTCTTACTCAACTGTTTTAACTTCTCATGTACGAGGCTTAAGATGAAAAGTATAAAATTCTTTATAGAGATCCTTTTATTTCGGTTATCCCTTGGTATCTGAGAGGGATTGGTTGGAGGACCCTCATGGATACCAGAATCCATGTATACTCAAGAAGCTTATACAAAATACCATAGTATGTGCATCTAACATATGCATATCTTCTGTATACTTAAATTATCTCTAGATTACTTATAGTACCTAATACAGCATTAGGGGTTCTGTAAATAGTCACTATACTGTATTATTGTTTAGGGTATAGTGACAAGAAAAATGTCTCCACATGTTCCTAACAGATGCAGCCCCCGCCCCTCAAGTATTTTCTGTCTGCTGTTGGTTCAATCTGCAGATGTGGAGCCCATGAATGCGAAGGGCCTTTACTTCCAGAAACTAGAAGTATCTAGTTTGTGATGAGGAGGGGAGTGGATATAATCTAGACCAGATGTTTCCAAAATTTTCCACATCACAGCACTGTTAGTTTCTCAATTATCCTAATGCCTCCTACGCTAAAAAAACCACCTAACCATTCCATTTCTTAAGTACTGTTGTCCAAGCAACTACATAAATATGGCTTTATAGCTTAGTGACTTTGGAAAAATAGTACATATGAATTGTGAGAAAAAAAAACTTGCATTTTATTCTTTAAGAAACCACAATTATAAATATGGTATATGCATCAGTTGGACACTGTGCGACTTCTTAAACCTTGAATTCAGATTGTACACAATCACTCTCATTTTCTGTTCAATTTTGAGTTTTCTCCTGTTACTTTTTATCACATCACCTGCCAGATAACTGACTTTGCGAAGACAAGATGTTATGGAAAGAAATGTGTAGTATTCAATGTGGAAACTGTGAACTACAACAGGCTAGTGGTTGGTGTGGTCTCAGATTTTGAATTTTGCTGCTTCCTTCTAAAGTAACATTGCCATTTCCTTTGAGTTTACTGTAGGGGAGGCGTGTCTTGGCGCTCAGTTTGGGAATCACAGTTACAGACACTGCATCTATAGTACTAGAAATTCTTGCCTACGTATATGAGAACCTCTCAGAGCATTATGTTAAAGAACTTAAGATGTTCTAACACTTTCCTCCTCCTTTTTTGGAATTTGGTTGTATTGTATTCTGGTACTCCATAGTTAAAATTTATTAAACACTTAAGTCAGGTGCGTTCGCTCTTCTGATTTTCAATTTCCCAGCAGCTATGGAAACCCCCTGGGACTAGATGGTGTCCTCATTTTATAGATGAGGAAACCAAAGTTCAAGAAAGTTCAATGACTTACCTGTGAACATGCGGCAAGTAGTTTCGGTTCCAGCATATAAAGTGGTTTTGCTTTTTTAAATTTTTTAAAATTTTATTTACTATTTTATTTGTTTTGAGACAGAGTCTCACTCTGATACCCTGGGTAGAGTGCCATAGTATCATTGTACCTCACAGCAACCTCTAAGGCTCAAGTGATCCTCAAGCCTCCTGGGGTAGCTGGGATTACAGGCACCTGCCACGATGCCCAGCTAGTTTTTCAATCTTTAGTAAGAGATGGGATTTCCCTCCTGCTCAGGCTGGTCTTGAACTAGTGAGCTCAAGCAGTCCACCTGCTTCAGCCTCCCAGAGTGCTGGGATTACAGGCGTGAGCTACCAGGCCCTGCAATTGTTTTGCTTTTTTTTTTTTTTTTTAATTAAATGAAGACTGTACTCTGTCTTAAGCCACACTCTTCTATAGATACCACACAGCTGTCCATGGGTCTCCTGCTGTGACAGGTACTTTCTGTGTTTCATGGTAATCCCAACAGGGAGATATTTTTGTTTCTCATTTTCAAATGAAAGCACTGAGACTCAGAGAAAGTTAGTTACTTGCCAAAATGAACCGCTAGTAATTGAAATTTGACCCTAGGTCTAAGTTATTTTAAAGCTTGTAATTGTAATTTATTGCGATGACCAGAAGACATTCTAAAATTCTTGTTTTCTTTGAGTCATGAAAGGAAGATTAAGTTGTGATAATGTGGCTTTTGTGTTAATATATCTTGATAAATCCTATTCATTTAGAAATCATGCATGGTATGTGTGGTACCTCTCTATTCAACAGTGTGCCTATTGCCCAACCACATGCAACAGAGAATAGATTGTGGTCACCATTTATAAATATATGTGTAGAAGAGAGAAAGAGAGAATGAATGGACCTATCTGACAGTGGGCCAGCTGACTAGGACAATTGCTACAGTAAAACTAAGCCACCAGACCCTTGATGTAGGGCAGTGTGTGGAGGATCAGGTTTTTGAAGGCTTGTTTAGGATAGAAATTAAGTATTAGGTAGTTTTTCAGGTCACAAATTAGAAATCTGTTGATGTTGTCACTTTTCTTTAAAGTCTAATACAAACAGTTTATACATGGAGTTGAATTTCTCTCTGGAAGAAGACAGACCTGAATCAGAGGCAAACTTTCAAGTTGGCAAATTCTTTGGGTGGGAGGCAACATTAGGTTATTAGATGGTATTTATTGCATTACCTCCGGGTTCTTGAGGACTTGAGGGATTGTAGTACAATAGCTGGGTTCATGTGAATTGGGTATGGTTCATCTCTTGAATGAGGAGAGTGGAATTGGTCTAAAATGTAAGAATGTAAAGATTAAATGGCCAATGTAGTATTTGGGCATTTCTCCAAATACTTGTTGCTCTCTTGGAGAAGGATAACACTGCTTTGTAGGAAACAGAGAAGTGTTTACATCCAGAACATGTTGAGTGGGCGTACTGAGTTCAGCAGCCAGGGTCGTGTCCCTTGGGGCCTACTGTTGTGGTTTACCCAGCTGAGAAGCACAGAGAAACAGGGAATCAATACAATCAGATATCCCTGTTCCTGTTTCCACCTCTCTTACATGCCAGCCTTCTCCCTTCTCCCTGCACACAGCCAAGTCTAGAGCTTAAAATTGAGTAGTGTACACCCTGGGGCCTGATTCCCAGAAATTCCTTGTTTGTAAATGTAGGTGTGTGCTCACCCTGGAAGCTATTCTTTTTCTTACTGCTTTGCTTGGCATATGCAGTGCAAATGTGACCCTGCTTCTTTGTGTTAGGCTGAGACCAGACCATACACTTGTGTAGTGTTTGATTCCTAGAATGTACCAGTGTGGTGCCAGGCTATAAATATAAAACCAGGGGTTACTCAAATGACATGGATTTTATTTCATGTGACCTTTCTATTAATCTGGTAATCTATTATTTAATGTCATAGTTATTTTGCATTGCATGTATAAAATCTAAATTTCCACATACCCACATATCAGAATTAGTTTTGCTGATACTGTGGGAGTTTTTACCTGATTCATAATGGTGGCTTAAAGGTGTCCTGTGTGTCCGTCCATGTTCTGAGAACTGTAGAAGGAATCAAAGTATGCCAGCAAAATTTCCCTCTTGGTGGATAAGAAGCATACACATGTGAAATAATAGACAACAAATAGCATCATGACTGGTCTCCCAGACAAGTGCTACTGGAAATAAAACAAAGAAAAAGTGACTCTAAGCATGGAATATGGAAGCCCCAGGCTTGGGTTGAGATGTAGATTTGGTAGAGGAGAAGGTGAGTGGATCTGTAAGAGAGGCAGGTTAGGTATGAGAGAAGGCTGGGGTGTGGCACGAGCAGGTACATTTCTGACCTTTTTTTTTGGTCACAGCTGGGTTTGAACCCGCCACCTCCGGCATATGTGGCTAGCGCCTTACTCCTTTGAGCCACAGGTGCTGCCCCATTTCTGACCTTTTAAATAATTTATTTTTTTAACTCACTGATTGACATAGTAGAAAAAAAACATTTTTCTCCTTAGACCCACAGTGTTTTATTATGAAAATAGAACAAAAACTTTGAAAACAAAACAATTCTTTCTAATTTAATGTCCAATTTAATGAACTTGGACAGATGCCTCCACCTTTGTTATATGAACTTGGACAGGCACCTCCACCTTTATTAGAGTCTGGTTGCCCATACAAGACAACCATATAACTAACACATTATAAGCTTTTCTTCCAGCTCTGTACTTTCTGATTATCAAAGTTGTGGAGGAGTCATATTTAGTTAAAAATGTAAAGCTTTTAAGAAAATGCACTGTACCTAGGATTGTGAATGAGAGATCAGAGGTATGTCTCATTCCCATAGGTTCCCCCAGAAGGATGGGTTTCTAGTCAGATTTTATTGTGAAGATGTAACTAGATTAGAGAGAGACTCATTTTTCCCTTGTGAGCTGAACTGGCTACAGTGATTATATTAATACCCTAAATGATTAAATAAAAGTAACACCGGTGATGAGAAATGACTGTGATGATTAACTTTGGGGAACTGGCTAGCTGGCCTGTGACAGAAAAGAAGCTGAAAATACCTTAGTAGTATCTTCTGAACTAGGAAGATATTAAAATTTAGGATGCCAGATACTTGCTAAGACCGTGAATATTGTCATGGAAGGAAATGGGGAGCTTTGAAGTGGGTCAAATGGAAGGGCAGGCCATGTGTGAAATTTGCAGCCACACTTCTTTTTTTTTTTTGAGACAGAGTCTCACTTTGTTGCCCTCCATAGAGTCCTGTGGCATCATAGCTCACAGCTCAAACTCTTGGGTTCAATCCATCTCCTTGCCACAGCCTCCCAAGTAGCTGGGACTATAGATATGGCCACAACACCCAGCTTTTTTTTTTTTTTTTTTAAAAGAGACGAGGTCTTGCTCTGGCTCAGGCTGATCTCCAACTGGTGAGAGTTCAGGCAATCCACCTGCTTCGGCCTCCTAGAGTGCTAGGATTACAGGTGTGAGCCACAGTATCTGGCCTTGTAGCCACGCTTTTGCAGCCCTCGATGTTTACAATTTTAAGTGAGCTTGGGAGAACTTGCGTGTTACTTGGTACCAAGTGACTTAACCTAATGTCCCAATAATGGCATAAGGAAAAAATGGCGATGTGGGAAGAGTTAACAGAGGAGGAATCATTTACCTGTTGTGATTCAAGGGATCCCCTGTGCCTCCCCTTCACAAAAAAGCTTTTCTTAGACATTTCCTCTGTCAGTGATACCTCATTGCCTCTAGAGTAGGTTTGAAATTCTCTGGTCTGCAGTCCACCCTAAATTGATCTAACAGCACCCAGTCCTTACCTTCTGGTTTATTCTGTGTGGCTTACAGCCCTTGCCCCTTCCTGTACTCATGCCTTGTTCACACCTTTCCCTTTCCCTAAAATAATGAGAAGAATGTGAGGTGCTGACATACTGAGTGCCTTCTGTGTACCTGCTTTTGTGCTGTTCTATGGAAGGATCCCCCTTACCCACAGGGGATACGTACTCCCATGGGTGCCGAAACCTTGGATAGTACTGACCCCTTTATATACTGTTTTTTCCTATCTATACATATGTGCCTATGATAAAGTTTAAATTGGGCATTGAAAGAGATTAACAACAACAATAATAAAATGGAACCATTGTGACAAGGTACTATAATGAAAGCTATGTGACTGGTTTCTCTTTCACTCTTTCAAAATATCTTTCTGTGCCATATTCATCTATTTTTGGATCACAGTTGACTGAGGGAAAGTGAAACCTTAGAATGTGAAACTGAGAAAAAGCAGAACTGTGGAGGGGAGGGGATGCTACAGAAGCATTGTCCGATTTTTCTCAAACTCTGAGATGGTGGCAGTGTCACCATTACCATCCTTGTCACCGTCGTCCTGCTCCTCACTGCCACCACAATCATTTCCATTTCACTTGTGTGGACACTGAGATTTAGTTGAAATAACGTACCCAAGATTACACTGTTCACGAGTGGTGTAGTCACGAGTGCAGCCCGCAGGGACCCATCTACACAGTCCTGGTCCTAAAGACCAAATCAGTGTGAGACCATTCTCAGTGTCTAATCCACAGCCGTTCTTCCCATAACAGAAAGCTGAGATTCTGTCATATTTTCAACATGCCCTGTTTTACACTTGTGTGCTCAGCATCTCTCCTTCTCTCCACTGAGGATCTGTTGAAGCCTGAGTTTATGGCTTATTTGTATCTCCACCTTGATTTGTTTCTCGTCAGGGTTTATTACGTATATACTGGCTTAACATCGTACCTTGCTGGCCATATTCAGCCAGTCACTGTTTTTTGGTTTTAGTTTATATTTTTCAGTATCTTAGAATACTTTTGTTAAAATGCCAGTATTTTAGCTGAAAGTATTAAGCGCCTAAGTGATATCATGCATTTCTCCCTTCCCTTTACATGCTAATGACTCTGTCTGTGGTTAAGTAGAATCGTGGGATTGCTCAGTTTGGACAAGTCATGTTTTGGAAATGCTATAGCTTCTATGTCATGCAAACCTCTTTTAAGTCCTAGCTTTGCTACCTATCTCAGCCATGAGAGAGTTACTGATCTCTTGTCCTTCTGTTTCCTTTTCTGTTAACTGGAGAAGATAATGACTACTTGTCGGGATTATGAAACAGATTAAATGGGATAATACAGGCAAAGAGCCTAAGTACCTGAGACACATTAGACCACCAATAATTGGCTCATCTTGTTGGTTTTGACCTTCAACTTTGATTCTAGCTGGACTCTACCCTTCAATTTCGAATTTTGTTTACTTTTTCAACTCTGTTCACTTTCTTTACTTTTTTTTTTTTTTTTTAAATGAGACAGAGTCTCTCCGTCACCCCGCCTGGAGTGCAGTGGCATAATCATAGCTCACTGTAACATTGAATTCCTGGGCTCAAGTAATCCTCCCACTTCAGCCTCCCAACTAGCTAGGACTATAGGCACATGACATGCCTGACTAATTTAAAAAAATGTTTGTAGAAATGGGATCTTGCTATGTTGCCCAGGCTGAAACTCTTGGATTCAAGGAATCCTCCCACTTTGGCCTCCCAAAGTGCTAGGATTACACTGTGAACTGCTGTACCTGGCCTAATTTACTTTTTTATTCAAAAGATCACCAAGAGTAAATGGTAGAGTCAGGATTAGAATCCAGCTAGTCCAGGTCCAGAAGCCAACTAGTAAATCCTTGCCCCACACTAGCTCGTTAAATTCACTGTGCTGTCCAGCCATTAGTTGCAATCCATCTTATTTCCTCACTTTTTATAGAGAAAAGTCGGGGCTCTAGGGAGGAGGGAATGGAGAGGTTTTTTTTTTTTTTTTTTTTTGAAGGGTATACAGTTTCTGTTTTGCAAGATAAAGTTCTAGAGATGTGTTGCTCAACAATGTGAATGTAGTTCTAAACATTGCTGAACTATAAACTTAAAGGTGGCTAAGTGTAAATTTTATGTTATTAGGTCATTAAATCAGAAACGTCCAATTTTGCATCCAAAGTTTAGTTTATTATATCACAAACAGACACAGTACAATTAATCAAATATGTGCCTAAAATACTGCCACATTTTTGCCATTCCAGCGGAAGTGTGTTTATGCCAGCAGTGACAAAGCCTGGAGAGCAAGTGGCCAGGAAATCACAAAAGGCGTTTTCTGCAGCTTGTAGAGAATCGACTATTTTTCCTGACAAGAAGTGATCCAAAGCCTGGAAGGGTAGTCAGTTGGTGGAAGGCCTGGTGAATATGGTGGATGACAGAGTTCCCAAGTCTAGCTTCTGTAATTTGAGCAATGTTGATGCAACAGTGTTGTCTTGCAAGAGGATTGGCCTGTCTCTGTTGACCAATCTTGCTACTTAATTGTAAGCATCCTTATCATTTTGTCAAACCGGTTGCATTTGACATCCTCTGTAGTCAATTGACCAGGTTTCATAACGCTGTAGTTGATAATCCCAGCACTGGAACACCAGATATTATTAGCTTAAAAATTTTTTTTATTTCAGATTCATATGAAGGTACAAATCATTAGGTTACATTGTTTGTGTTTTTTAGGTAACAGCCAAGTTGTATTTGAGCCCTTCACCCCCATTAGCTTTTTTGCATGAATGTTCGGTTTTGGACTGTACTCCAGACTTCATCATTATTCATTTGTGCCGAATGCTTGCAATTGTCAAAAAAAATCCATTTTCCATCACATGTGACAACATAGGATAGACATGCTTTGCCTTTATGTCCTGACAGTAAAGAAAGGCAAGTTTTGAGACAGTTTCCCGTCTGACGCTCATTTAATTCATGCAGAGCCCAGCTGTCCAGCTTCTTTATCTCGCTGATTTGGTTCAAATAGTCCGATACTGTGGGAACAGTGATGTCAAAACCTTGCTGCCAGTTCACACATAGGTTTGGGTAGATTTCCTTCCACTGAAGCTTTCGGCTCAACCTGGGCCTTAGGTTGCCGGTAGAGCTGTCTGCACTGCATTGGTTGCACGGTGGAATTCATATTAAAAAATAACACACATTTTAGACTTGTTTATGGTTCCACAAAAATTGCTCTGAAACAGTGGTTCTCAACCTTCCTAATGCCACAGCCCTTCAGTACAGTTCCTGTGGGTCACGACCCACAGGTTGAGAATCACTGTTCTAAAACAAAATTTGAAAGATAACCACAAGTCACAGTAATATGGGTTTGAAAGAATGAGGATGTATGTTCACAATTTAAAAAAACAAAAACAAGTGTCAAAGATACCAACTGTTAAACTTAGTACTTAAGAAAATCTGACATTTCATACTTAACAGCCCAATGTATGTTTCCCACCACAGTCTATATCTATCTTCTTACTTCAGCCTCCCAAGTAACTGCGAGTACAGGTGTGGGCCACCACACCTGCCTAATTTAAAACTTTTTTTTTTTTTTTTTGGTAGAAGCAGAGTGTCACTTTTGTTATCCTGACTGATCTGGAACTCTCAGCCTCAAGCAATCCTCCTATCTGGCCTCCCCAAGCTGAAGGATTATCACCGTGCAGGCCCTAAATTTTTAAACAACTAATTACCCCTTCTTTTGGGTTCCTGTAACACTTTTGTATGTCTATTATTTAAGTGCTCTACAAGATTCCCTGGTTCTGTAACACTAATTGCAAAGTCCATGTTCATTTTTCTTAGCTAGTGGTTATGTAATAGAAGCTTCCTCTTATAAAATCTGGTGATTTAATACTTGTGAGTTTTAATTTAGAGATTATGAGGACAAAGGTATGTTATATAAGCCGTAATTGATGGCATTCACTTTCACTCCTACATGGTTATCACTGTGGGTTTCTCAGTCTGAACCTTGAGAATATCGGGGTAAAAGGAGGATGTTTTATAAGTCTGCATTATTAGCATGTGCCCAGGAGAAGAGCTGGTATCAGAAAACCCTTTATTCCTTGGACATAAGTTTATTTTGTTCTGATTGATTTGAGTACCTTCCTTCTATTCTGTGTTGTATATGGTAATTAGTCTGCAGTTGTATGTTTAGACATATAGGCTATCATGGCCTCTCCTTAGCTAGCCATAATTGATTTCTTTAGGAAGCACTCAGAAATTTGAATTTTCTATTGCTGTTTATTTAGTTTAATTATTATACCATCTATTTTCAAAAGATTATGAAATGGGAGGCACTTTTGAAAGCATACAAAATGGTATAGTAGAGACCATACATGTAACTGCTACTGGGGATAGATTAATGATTATAGTTGCTACTAATCTGAATTTACCAACAGCAAAACAACGTTCAGGTTCATAGTTTATTATATGTGGCAGAAGAATGGTTAGCATTATATTTTCTTTTCTGGAAAATGTCACTAGAATTGAACTTGAAGATATTTTTCCTTGTGAATTTTTATTTGGAAGATAGTGGTAGGCATCATTATTGACTAATGTTTCACAAGAAACAGAAATGGTCTTTAGTGTGTAGACTTTGTTAATAGCTAAATCATAAACCCTAAATTAGTAAAAATGTTTTCAGTCTGGGCAGTATGGCAGTGTTGTTTTATTCTTAAGTTATTCAGCAGTTCAGTAACCTGCTTGGTGGCCATTATTTGCCATACTGTGCCAGACTTCGGTGATAAACAAAACACATTGTCCTTGAAGTACTTAGACCAGCAGAGAATTTAGATTATGAGAGTTCTGCATGGCCAGGTGCTGTGATAGAGACCTGCACATAGTGGCCTTGGAGCCCAGGGAGCAGGTGTGTCTTCTTGGAGTAGTTGGGAGCGATTCTACCACTAAATGAGATTTGAATTGATTCTTGAAGTTTGCCAGATTGAGAGTAGAAGGAAAGGAACATTCTTAACAGAAAGACTACTCCTGAATTATCTTAGGAACTTGTACGTCATTGCCACTCGTCAGGGTGGGACTGGTTGGTCTTCTCCCCTAGGTTATGAAGGTTCCATACTACTATGCTGTCATCTAGCTAAGGAACAATTGCTCTTAGGTGCCTGAGGGCTATTTACTCTAGCAGAAAGGAGAGAGAGAGACAGAGACAGTCTCTTTGAGGGTGAAGCAGTCTTAGAATAGATATCAACAGTCTTTAGCAGAGCTTAGTAATCTTCAGCAGAGTTGCTGTGCTGGTGTTCTGCAAGCAGGAGAGGAGACAGTCAAGAGTAAGCGGTCCACGATAGAATGTGCATGCCTCCGACTGCCTTCTCCTCCAGCCTCTTAAAGACACAATCCCGTGGCTATTACCACCACAGGTGTAGAGACTGCCAATTCATTAATACTCTCATCTCACGAGCTCTCTCATGTTTGTTACGGGAGCTAAATCCCTCCCTGTGTCCTTTTCACCAAGGTGTTCTATTATTGAGCTACCGATGTTACTTATAACTCTCACTCCTCCTAGCCATAGGCTATATGGGCTGCTACACTTGTGCAATCTTGAAAACAGATAATTAACATCCACTGAACTTCTGGCTCAATATCATATGTCTTCAGTGGGACTTTGGCAGGTACTTGGGGGCAGCAACTTCATGACTGAATTCTTTCAGATGCTTACAGTGTGGGCATTCTGGTATATGGTCAGAGCCCAGTAAATGCTGGATGGAGTCATGCAGGAAAGGAAGGGAGGGAGAGCCATGTCACAGATCTATGTCACAGGTGCCACTAAGTATGAGTACGGCAGAGTTGTCACTTTCTAAGGAAAATTTGGAAATGGATTTATATTTTCAGCCAAATAGAATGATTCATTTTTAGAAAGGCAGCAAATGGACCTGCCAATATTTTTCTCAGAAAAGAACTTGAACTTCTATGAATTGCCTGCACAAACATTTAGCTTGGACTCCAGAGTCCTATCCTGTACAGTACAAGAAGAATGAGTTCATTTTAAGGAAGTTTAAATGCAGTTATTAGTAGCTAATCACAGCATCCCTGAACTTTAGCCTGTCCTCTGTGGAGAGTCTAGTTTTAAGCAGAGCTGCTTCCTTGTGGTCCCTGTAGAATTGTTAAGCTGAACAGTGTGTGTATGCCTGAGCACCGTAGAGGCTTGACATGGGGAAAGAGTTATTTTAGATGGTTGGTGAATGGTTACCAAGCACAGTATTAGTTTTGATGTATCCATGTTGAGCTTCTTGTGACAATAACTAGTCATTAGGCTCCGAAAAGCTTTTTAAGCCTCTTCTTGTTCAGAGAATGCAGACCTTCTTTCTGACTCCAGAATCTTATATCTACCTACTTGCTTGACTGTTCCTGCCTCATAGCTATCTCAGATAAATGGGGCCACTGACATCTCTTACTCTTTACCACTGTCTCCAGATTTATGCTGCCTTGGGCTCTGTGCTCTTCTTATTAAAAGTCCCACTATTCCTTAACCTAATGACTCAGGCCAGAAACAGGGTACTATTTTTTTGCCCTTTAGTTCAACTGACAAATTTCACTTAATATTTCTGACATGTATGCATTTTTCTTCATTGTTATACCTTCAGTCTCGTCCAAGCCTGCGCCATTCACTTAAACTGCTACCCTGGTCTCCCACCTTTTACCTTTGCTATTTCCAATCAGTTCTGCACGTAGCACCTGCAGTGTTAAACAACCTCCTCATGTTATCTCCTTGCTTAGAAACCTTCTGTGGCTTCAGGTGGCACTTTAGATAAAATAAATAATTGATGCTGGCCTGCATGTCTAGACATGTGTGATCCGGCTTTGATTCACCTTTCCAACTTCATCTTCCCCTCATTCTTTTTCTTTTACTTTCTAGCTTTTCTTTAAGCTCTTTGGATGCCCTCAGCTCTTTCCTGCCTTGCAGCTGTTCTGTTTCCTGCTCCTTGTTCCTTTGTCTGCTCTTCACCTGGCTGACTCCTTCTCATTTTGTTAGGATTCACATTGTTACTTTTTTATGAGAGGTCTTGGAAGGCCGTTTATACTAAATCTGCCTTCTGATAACCTCTCTCAAGACTTACCAGAGTTTGAAGAGCACTGTTTATTTATTACGTGTCTCCTCACCATAATGAAATGCCCCATGGGGACCATGTCTGTTGGTTTCCCATCGTACCTCCTGCGTGTTGCACGGAGCTAGTACAAGAGCAGCACTTCATAAATGTTTGTTGAATGAGAGACTTTAATCAAAATATACGTGGTCTAGAAGGAGCAGTAAAAACTGGGCTGGCATGTGATTCCTGTAGCAGTGTTTGCAGAGTGCTTCCACAGGGGTGTCCAGCAGAATACAAGAAGAAGCTCTCAAATTATTTGCCATCTTGCTTTGCTGCACAGAAAGCTTGGTGGCACCTTCAGAGTTTGTCCTGGGGGGTCCAACAGGCTACGTTCAGGTTCTGTTTTTGTTCCTGTAAAACTGTGCAACTTTGAGCAAATTAACCAAGTTCTACCAGGTCTGGTAACACATATATGGGGAAAATAATATCTATGTCATATGTTTATTTTGGAGATTAAATGGGGTTGTGTATGCAAAGGGCATGATACAGAGCTTGGCACCTTGTAGGAATTCAGGCATTCTTTTTCTTATTGCCTTTATCACAAAGGATTAATGGGGACTTGGGAGAAAAACTCATTTAACTTGTCTCATGATCATATTGTTCTCATTTAATGCATAATCATACACAGAGGCAGTAACTTTTGAGGGTCAAAACCAGTTTTAGAGAAAAAAACTCCATCTCTAGAGTACAAATAAGCAAGGGTGGACTGGCTATTTGACATTAAATGCACTTCTCCTTTGTCTCATCCCAGGGCATGCTGATTAACATTGTTAAACTGTAATCACTAATAATTATACATAGATAGGCCATATGAATATGACTTCCCATTTTAGGTATTTCTGTACCTAAAAAGACCTTGCAGTACCATTGGAAACTGTGGAGTCTAGAGTTCTTTACAGTTGTCAGCTTTGAGGGTAATTAAAAAAGTTGAATATTCTGAAGACAGAGTATTGTAAAATCTGATGAGTTAGACTTAATAGGTGGTAGATGTACTTAAGCCATTCTAATCTGAATGTTAGATGGAGTTTAAGGGAAATGTTTGGCTTAAATCTATCAAAATCAGCAAAGACTGATTCTCTGCCATTAAATCAGAATAGTTCCCTCACCCCTTTCACTATCAGATTTGTTTCATATGGGACAGTAACGACAGCAAAGGGAATTCTTTCTCTGTAAGGCAAGTCCTTCAGAGAGCTGGGGCTTCAGCATTGAGCATTTAAGATGTCTGTATTTGTCTACTCAAATATTGACCCAGATGAGGAGCTGCATTGTTTATTTAGGGATAGGATGATTTAGAGCGTTGGTGCCACAGGGTGGACAGGATGATCAGTAGATACCATTCATTACTCAGCTGCTTAGCTCAGTTGTTTGGAGCACGGGAATGTTGGAGGGGGTGCAGAGGAACAGTTCTGAATTCCTTCTGGGGCTCACCTATGTCATGTTCTGTCGCCAAAGATCTCACCTCATACCCCAGCCAAGGATCTTGAAAACAGGCATGGTTGGTCATTTGGGACATTAGACTCATGACATGTGCATGTACCTGGGCAAAATTCCTGGCCAAAACTATTAAAGGTGTGCTGAGTTAATGGGGGGAGGGGTTGGTTGGTTATGTGAGTACTGATGTCTAGATGTCTAGACAGCTCAGCTCATGGTCAGTTTCTCACTGCAAACTCAACTTCATAAATCAATATGAGATTTATAAATCTCATAAATCAATATGAGAATTGTGGTTACGAATGTAAATAACACATGTGCTGAAGGAATACTGTCATCTCACAGAGGGGACAACAAATAGTTGTGCCATCGTCATGGTTTTGTCTTCAAAAAACATTTGTTCTTTTATTCCGTGGTTGTTTACCAGAGTGAGTCAAAATTAAATCTATCAGTGGTTTTGGTTATTGAGTTTTTTAGTGTTTTCTGTTCTATGTCTGCTGGGGCTACAGTGCTTGAAAAAGAAAGAGGGCTGATTCCTTATGAACAACCACTTCTGACATTTGCCTTGAGTAGAAAGGGAGCTCGCTGTTAACATGAAGAGACAAAGCATCACCTTTGCTGAGATGTAGGTCTGAATGTTCAAAGCACACGTCTCACACATCCTAACATAGAACTTCAGAGTTCCCCTTTCCCATTTAAGCGATTTAATGTTTATGACTTCTGTAGGCTCTTTGGGTTTAATGAGACAATATGAATGGAAAGAAAGTCACAGAAGAACCACAGTAGTAGTATTTGGTCTGCCTATAAATTACCCCTGAGCAGCCTGTTTTGGAATCTAACAAATCCTTTTTCTCTCTCTCTGTTCTTTTGTTAACAGAATGCTATGAACCTACCTCCTGACAAAGCCAGGTTACTGCGACAGTATGACAATGAGAAAAAATGGGAACTGATTTGTGATCAGGTAAGAAACAGCAATGCTTTTATCAAGGAATTAGTGAAAAAAGAGAGCCAGATTTCCCTCCTAAATGCCAGCCTTTTTCCAAGAACTGCACGGACGTCTGTCTGCGACTCTTTGTTTTCCGATTTCTTAACACCAAAGGAAAAGCTAGTGAACGACTTCTTTTATGATTTTATTATTTTAGTGCTCTTCTTTATTTTCAAACATTTTCCAGTTAAATTTTCTGGGAAATCTGGCTAAGAGAGTAAACCCAAATTTAGACGGTCTGTTTCTCTGTTTGCCTTCTTAGCAATTTGTGCTGCTTCAAATACTCAGGTTGTCTAATTGGCTTTCCCAGTCACGCAAGTTGATGTGTATTTTTGTAGGAAGGTGAAAAATCATTTCAGATTTTAGGAACTCTCCAGCTGTTCTTATTTCTTATCATTAACTCATTATATCAAATTCAGACCTTTCAGAGAGATAAAAAATAAAAAGTGAAATTTTCCACTTTCTCTCCACCTTCCACATTCTATACGGTAGTGATCTGGTGAGACTTTGAAGTATCTTCTTCCAGCCTTTTAATCTTGTTTTTAAAAAAACAAATAACATAGGCATGCACTCTTCCACATCCTCATACATATGCCAGTGTGTGTGTCTCCACCTCATTCTTTTCAGCATTCGTGGTATTCTGAGGTAATTTGTAATAATTTTTTTTTTTTTTTTTTTTTTTTTTGAGACAGTCTTACTTTGTCACCCTGGTAGAGTGCCGTGAACTCACAACTCACAGAAACCTCAAACTCTTGGGCTCAAGTGATTCTCTTGCCTCAGCCTCCCAAGTAGCTGGGACTCTAGGTGCCTGTCACCCACCTCAGCCTCCCAAAGTGCTAGGATTACAGGCACGAGCCACCAAGCCCAGCTTAGCTTCTCCTTTTTTAGTAGAGACCAGGCTTACTCAGGCTGGTGTCAAACTCCTAAACTCAGGCAATCTACCCACCTTGGCCTTCGAGAGTTCAGGATTTACAGGTATAGCATAGTCTTTTACAAAGCTAAGTACAGAGTAGTTGTTATAATCCTTAAGGGTCACTTTCTGAAGTGTATTAGCTCTTTTATTTTGTCCCATGAGCTTTGTGGTGGTCATGAACTCACACCTGCTGCCACCTGGAAAGTTTCTGAGGAGCACCGTAATTCCTTCCAGTACAATTTACACAGAGTCTCTGCAGCAGGACAAACGTGCAGGGGAGCAGAGGGGTTTTTCTGTCCCCTATAGGTAGATGGTTCACTTAAAGCTTCTGAAGCACTCATGTTGTTTTCACCTTAGTTCCTAAACTAAAACTGTACTGGAATGCTGGTAAATTGACCATCTTTTCTCCTCTGTGCCTGAGCACTAAGAGTAGGTAAAAATGCAAGAGGAAGTTTACTGCTTATGTATGTGACCGTGATGGTAAAGAGAAAAAGGGGTTGTTGACCTTATCTTCTCTCTGGAGACTTCAAGGAAAAATGATTTTATGTAATGGCAAGGAAAAACCTAATAGGAATAATTAACATAAAGGAAAGGTAATCATACAAATGCAGGAGATAGAAAAGTTTTTTCTTTTCTAATTGAGACTTTATTGGTTGTGTTAAGCATCAGTGCAGACATTTCAATTTGTACACAATTCTTAACATACGTACCCAAAATTTATTGTAATTCTTTTAAAAAATTATTCCAGTGACTTTCCAGCTTAAAATTTGGAGGCAAATTTTCCTTAAGAGGACATCAAGTACCAGTATCTTCCAATGTTGATAAGCTGTTACATAGGTCCCACCAGTTCACAGTGTATCACCATGTATATACACTACAGACTCACATTTTCAGCCTCTCACAGCACATTAACAAAGCTGATAGGGAAACAGGACCACCAGAACAAAGATAGTACAGAGTGTACAGGGCGCACGTAAGTCTGAGGGGGAAAGCCACGGTCAAGGGAGTGATTTTCTTTAGGAAACAATTCTACTAACAAACAACATGGGAATAGAATTTTAAAACACTCAAGACATTAAATGCAGGACTGGGATTCCCATATTGCCATTTAGTATGCTTTGTATTATAGGATATAAAAACTAACCCCCCATCTATGGAATGTTAAGTGACACCCAAGATAATCAAAGCCTCCTGTAATTCAGCATTCCTTGCTGTTTTCTGGTTGTACCAAAAAAGAAAGTTCAAGGCATGAGAGAAGAGAACAGAGGCAAAGGGGTGGGTGGTTGTTTCTTAGCACTGTGAGGGCTCTCCTTCTCTTCCTCTTCCTTCTCTTCCTCTTCCTTCCCTTTCCTCTTCCTTCCCTTCCCTTCTTCTTCCCTTCCTTCCCTTTCTGCCCGACCACCCACACCACCCACCAGGTCTTCTCACACACCAAACTTCAACCCAAAATTTCAATTCCCAAAACAAATTACAATTCATAACAAAAAAACACAACCAA
>CAUYPK010032029.1:0-17939 GCA_963574355.1 Loris lydekkerianus | reverse complement strand
CAACTTTTTGATTTATTGATCTGTTGTATAATTCTTTTGTTTTCAATTTCATTTAATTCTGCTCTAATTTTGGTTATTTCTTTTCTTCTACTGGGTTTGGGGTTGGAATGTTCTTCCTTTTCCAGTTCCTTGAGATGTCCCATTACGTTGTTAACTTCCTCTCTTTCCATTCTCTTGAGGATGGCTTGCAGTGGTATAAATTTCCCTCTTAGAACTGCCTTTGCAGTATCCCAGAGGTTCTGATAATTCGTGTCTTCATTGTTGTTTTTTTTCCCAAAAATTTGGCAATTTCCTTCTTAAGGACCCAGCTATCATTCAGCATAAGGGTATTTAACTTCCATGTTGTTGTATGAGTATGCAGATTCCGGTTGTTACTGAGTTCAACTTTTATTCCATGGTGGTCCAAGAAGATGCAAGAAATAATTTCTATTCCTTTAAATTTACTGAGGTTAGAGCTGTGACCTAAGATGTGATCAATTTTGGAGTATGTTCCTTGGACTGATGAGAAATATGTGTATTTAGTTTTTTTGCAATGAAATGTTCTGTAGATATCTGCTAAATCCAAATGTTGGATGGGTAGGTTTAATCTAAAATTTCTTACTCAGCTTCTTATTGGAGGATCTATTCAACACTGCCTATTATGGAGCTGGAAGGAGTCAAGTTGTTAATGTCTATTAGAGTTTCTCTTATAAATTGAGGTGCATTCTGTTTGGGTGCATAAATATTAATAATTGAAATCTCATCATATTGAGTATTACCCTTAACAAATATGAAGTGACCATTCTTATCCTTCCTTATTTTTGTTGGTTTAAAGCCAATTGTGTCTGCAAATAGAATTGCAACACCTGCTTTTTCTGATTACCTTTTGTCTGAAATATGGACAACCATCTTTTCACCCTAAGTCTATATTTATCTTTTAAAGTAAGATGTGACTCTTGTATACAGCAAATATCTGGCATGAGTTTTTGTATCCAGTCAGCCAACCTGTGCCTCTTTAGAGGACAGATTAAGCCATTCACATTAATGGAGAATATTGATAAGTCTGGTAAAATTATGGGTATCAAGTTTTTCGATAGTCCAGTGGACGTTTTAAATCCTTTCATCACTGTGGAAGTTGGAGTTTGATCAAAAGTTTCTGAGTGAGTTTACTTTTGTGGTAGATGATTGGGCTGGTCATTATGGAGGATAGGTCTGAGAATATCCTGAAGAGCTGGTTTGGTTGTGGCAAATTTCTTCAACATATGAATGTCATTAAGGTATTTAATTTCTCCATTATAAATGAAACTCAGTTTAGCTGGATACAGGATCTGGGGTTTAAAGTTATTTTGCTTTAGGAGATTAAAAGTCGATGACCACCCTCTTCTGGCTTGAAAAGTTCCAGCAGAGGGATCTGCAGTCATTCTAATATTCTCTCCTTTGTAGGTAATAGATTTCTTACATCTGGCTGCTTTCAGAATTTTCTCCTTTATATTAATTTTAGTGAAGTTAATTATGATATGCCTGGGGGATGTCTTGTTCTTATTGAGTTGTGTTGGGGTTCTAAAACTGTCTGCTCTCTGAATTTCAGAATTTATTGGCATGTCTGGAAAATTCTCTTTCATAATTTCATGGAGAAGGGTCTCCGTGCCTTTCAAGCCCACTTAATTATTTTCAGGGATTTGAGGTGGATATTAGCCTACTTCGAATTATCCCAGCACTCTCTGAGAGATTGATCCAATTTTGGTCTCCATTTCTCTTCCTCTTTTAGAGTTTGGGAGCATTCAAAGGGTTTGTCTTCAATGTCAGAAATCCTTTTTTCTGCTTTCTCCACTCTGTTACTGAGGGATTCTACTGTATTTTTCAGATCTTCGAGAGCTGCAATTTCTTGCTTCAGTGTGTCAAAATCTTTGGTGGTTTTGTCTCTAAATTCATTAAATTCTTGAGACAACTTTTGAGTTTCTCCTTGAATTTCTAATTCCAACTTTTTAATTGCTGCTCGAATTTCTAATTCCAAATTTTCCTCCATTCTATTAATCTTGTTTGCAATCCAAATTCTGAATTCGATTTCTGACATCTCCACCTGCTGTTTATGAATGGGATCTTCAGTTACATCTGCCATATCTTTTTTTTAGGTGGGTTGATCTATTCTGGTTATTCATGTTACCAGAGTTTTTCTGCTGATTCCACCCCATGATTATTTTATACCATTTGATTTTTTCTCTGGAGCTTTTTCAAAGACCCATACAGTGCTATGGTCTGAGAAACTGGGGACCTATTTGGTGTGATGGGGCTAAGTGGTTCTGTTTTGTTTTCAGCTGGTCTTTTTCGGACCCTAGTGAAACAGTTACTCTGGTTTGAAGTGTCAGTTGTGGAGAAATACCAGCAATTAAGTCACCCTGCCCCCCACAGGTGACAATTGAAAAAGGAAAATCAAACCTTCCTAGAACCATACACCCTGGGTACCACTTGAATAGTCCTCGGGCAATTGGCTCAGTTCAAAAAGTCCAAATCAATTGTCTCAGTGAGCACCTGTCTCAGGTGAGAGAGTTTAAATGGTCTCTGGCAACTGGATTGTAGGGGTTGGTGACAACTCAGATATGACTTGCTCCAGTGCTCTGTAAATTCAGGAGGACCCACCCAGCAAATAGTTTAGTCTGGAAAGGTTGTTCCCTCCTTCCCCACCTTGCACCTCTGTCATACCCAGTCACTGATAACCCCACATGGCTGTGACCCAGTTGCTTCTATTGATCAGCTACTTTAGGGGTTTGCATCTGCCTGAATCACAAGGAAATCTATATCTGCTCATCCAGGCCGCTGCGCTCTGCCTCTATCCAGCAAGGGGAGATGAGGCCTGACAATCTTGGGCGCTTGATGGTGGCCCACCCCTGATTGATGTTACTGACAGAACAGAACAGAACAGAACAGAACATCATTGTGGGAATTTGTTTCTGTCCCTGCTAAATTCCCCTGCAGAAGAGAAGCTGTTTTGAGTTTGCAGAGCCTGCGCCTCAGGCCCTGTCTTTGTTCCTGCAGGTTTGTATTGTGTTAGCTGTCAGTACTAGGCTCCTGCCTTCTTTTGTCTATAGGGTGATGATCCCCTGAGGGCCGGGTGCATCTTAGGCTCAGTAAAGCAGTCCTCTGGGTCAGCCCTGCCCTGGGAATTTCCCAGCTCTGTGCATGTGTTTTCTAGTCCCTGCACTCCACCCAGGCTGGTACCACCTCAGGCAAACCCTTTACTCATAGGGCCTGCGTTTCTGTCCCAGATCTGTTCCACAGTGGTTGCTACCTGAGAAGATGGCTAGCCTCCTCTGGTTGCCTAGGGAGACAGGGGGTGTGACTTCGGGATATCTGGGAATGTGCCCTATTGTTGCCAAAAACAGCTGCTGTTCTGCGCTTTGGGGCACTGCCGCTCCTGGGTGGTTCCCCCTCATCCGACCGTCCTCTCCTCACTCCCTTGATGTAGAATCAGCACTGACCAGCTGCAGTCTAGGCCCTTTCCACACCCCTTGTGAAATTGCCCAAGAATCTGAATTCTTGCGTCACTGGTCTTCAGACCTCAGAGTGAGAGTGGAGGGGAGTGCTGGGAGCTCAGAATTGCAGGTAGAGAATTTATACAGTTTTATACAGTTTAATGCCTAGCAGGAGAACACTGTGGGACCCTAGTAGGGGAGGTAGGTCCAGTTTTTAGAGGGTCTGTCCCATGGAATGGAGTGGGAGGACCTTTGAACACTGCTCATTTGTTTGTGGGGCACTCTGAGCCATTCTCATGGGGTAGGGGAGTCCCATCCACTTGGAGATGGATTTTGTACCTTTAGTTTATATCCTTGTGGTCGCAGCTCACCTCAGTGGGGTTGATGTGCATTCTTCAACCTGCTCTCTTGGTGCAGCTCTAACCCACCAGGTTGCTTGCTAAATTTCTTCCTTTAATTCTCCTTCTGGAAGGGAGCCTAGCCTCAGCAGCGATGCCACCACTGCCATTCCATGCACCACTCTCTGCAGCAGATGCAGCACCATCTTCCCCAGGACTTTTTTTTTTTTTAAGGTAGAATGGGATCTTTTCCCCTGCCCCCTTTCTGTGGGTGATCTTGTGCTGTTGCTTTAAACAAACCTCCAGGAGAAATCATTGGGAAAAAATGACATTACTAAGTCTAAACTACAAAGATTCAAGACACCACAGGCGACATTAGAGTGAAACTTACTGGAACTGTTACCATTTTATTTTTCCTATTCTCACATGAAGACTTTATTTAAAGGAAGAAATCAGATTTTTTTTTTTTTCTTCTAGAGAAATAAAGACTTGGGATTTTTTTCTTCTTTCCCTGAGATTTACTCAGGGAAAGTTGAATGTAATATGTGTGGTGACAATTTGCTCAGCTAAATGGACAGTTCCTTTTCTTATCAGCACACTCCACTACAGAGGGTCCCCTTCCCTAAGCCTCCAGTGAGGCATATCATTAGTGCAGCACAGACAGCAGCTCAGACCTGCTTTTTTGTAACAGGAACCATAAAATCCTTTTAGATATATTGCTGTAGCCAAACCCATTCTGCTCAGGGAAATCCTACAGACACCTTTTCATTCTTTCCCTTTCATTCTCCAGAGAATGTCATCTGGCTAGTTTATATTAAAAATGGGTTTTTGTCACTTCTATGCCTGGATGGCAGCCAACCATGGCTTGAAAAAACCCTCTGGACTACAAAGGGCTTACCCAGCTGGTGAAGCTATTCCTAGAAAATTTGAAAATCATCTCCCATTTCACAGCAACTGAAGACTGCTTTAAAAATTAAAAAACAAAAAAGTAATCTCTGTCATTCTTGGTTTTAATTTGAATGGAAAAGGGGATTTCCCTCTGAGGGATTTTATCAGAAATGAAAAAGTAGCTCCTTCTTCCCCACCCTGCTAAATTTCCAGTTCCTTAAAAATTCAGAACAACTCTGTGCCTTTATGTCTTTGGGCTTGGTTATCAGAATCTTGATGGTAAAAGCAGGAAGGCAGGTTCGCTCTGGAAGAGGAAGGGAGGGCTAGACAGCTCGAGAGACACTGCCTTTGGCTTTTCAAACAGAGCCTCCCTAAGGATGTCTTTCTTCTCACTCAGTTCTTATTTATACGTCTAAATGGGTGAATGTATGGACTGAATCATTTCATTTGTTCTAAGAATTGATTCATAAACTATAACTAACTAGCTCACTTTTTCCCCCCAACTTGTCTTCATGGAACATACTGATTCAAATCTACTCTTGTTATTTTCCTTAACCCATTAAAATGTCAAATAAAATGGATAAATAGCCATGATTTCATTTCCATTATGCATCAGTATTGAGTTATGGTTGACATTTGGGGCTTATTTATTTCAGAGTCCATTGCAGACCATTTCTCACTGCCACTCCCCTTCTCAAAGGAATCTCAGTAGACTTCTTTACAACCTGTCTGTGGGCCACATACTTCTGTGACCCACAGGAAAGCACATATGTAGATGTATTGTGAATCATTTGATAAAGATGTTTAAAGGGTAAATCTCCAGGTACAAAAGCAAAAGCAAACCAGATAAATTTAGAAAACAAAACCCAAACAATGCAGACAATCTTAAATGACTGATGTGCAGTCTACTTGGGCAGAAGACTTCTAGTTTCAGATTTACTTTGGCCTTTTTTGATTCTTCTTCTGTCTCTCTCTCCTTGCCAACAGTGCTCTCGGACTTCCAGGTAACCCAATCCTTAGATTTCACAGACGGTTCTTGACTATTCTGTCCAGGGAAGTCTTTCAGTAAAGGTTGGGCATCATCACGTTGACTCATCAGCAGCTGGGCTGTGTTAGGCAGCCAGCTCTGTACACCCCTGTGCCTGGTGTAACCATCAGGATAGTGACTTCAAAATCGGATGCTTTCAACCAGATTCAGATACTCCTCAACAAACTCTGGACATCAGAGAAACTCAGCAATACTGGAAAGTTAATGTCAATTCATTTTTATGCATTAAATAGAGATGACTATTTTTATATGTGCCTTTATATAAATACAGTGTATGTATATTTATATGTACCTCCCCTCTCCCTCATAAAGGTAATTAAAATTCTAATATGCAGGCATGATTTAAAGTCAATAGTTTTTTCCCCAGAATGTTATGTGGGTACATGTGTTTTGGTTACATAATTTGCTTTCATACAGATTAAGTCAAAGTTGTAAGTATGCCCCTCACCCAGGCAGTCTGGATTGTACCTGTTAGGTGTGAATTTACTCACCTCCTCCTTCCATCTGCTTAACTTTCTTTGGACCTAATCAAATTAAAGTCAATGGTATTTAAGGCATGTCCATCACTGTGTTCCATTGAAACTAGTATTCCACAGAGGTGCCCCAGTGAGCCGATCATGGGCTGAAGGAGACGAGGGAAAGTGGACTTCCAGGCCCTTCTACTATTGTAGATCAGATCTAATTTTATTGTTTATACTGGTCCTGGAAATGAGGTTTTATTGGAAGAGTACTGTGGCTGAAATTTTAGAAACTGCTGCTGTGAAATGTTATTCTGGTATTAAGCACCAATTGCTTCTGCCTGGGATGAAAGCTCTCTTGCTAGAATCGTTAGGGTAAAAGCCTCTTTTGGCGTTAGCTTCTGCTGGTTCTGACTCCGTTCCTGTGTTGCCCTCCCTTTCACTAATGGCTACTGGGGCTGCCACAGTCCTCCCTGCTGCAGAAACTTCTGTAATAACTGAGGGGATTCTGTGTGGATGTTTTCTAAAGCCACAGTCTTCTTTTATGAAATCGTTTCTGAGAGGAGTAGGCTGTCATCAAACCACGACTCTGGGGTAATAACTGAATTTGGAGCCTTCGCGTGTAGCTTTACATTTGCTTCTGGCATCACAGCCTTTGGGTCAGACTATATTGAAATATATTTTCTTTATGATTATAAAAACACTAAATGTCAATTCTAGAAAAGTTAGAAAATAAGAAAATCATAACAGATCACTCCTGTGATTTATTTTGATGTTCTTTTTGTCTTCTTTGTGTTAGCTTTGACTCTAAAAATCTTTGCTCTTCACTCCAAGAATTGACTTCTCAAACTCCCTTCCTTGGTGCTCACACATTGTTTCCTACAGAATTAGAGGAGCAGAGGCTTCCTTGGCATTGAAAGTTTAGATCAAACATGAAGTTTTCACAGCCTGTAGTTAATCCTTTAGTGGGGTCCGGTTTACATTCTTTCTTTCATCGTTTGCTATTAACCTCTTCAGTATTTTGGCTCCAGTCAAGGAAATGACTTTTCTTTTTAATCTTCACGCCTTCCTCTTCTCTGACCCAGGGTGCCCTCTCTTCTGAATGTTTTGATTTGTCTCTCATCTTTTGCTTGACAGATTTTATCATTCCCATTCCAAATCTCTTTTATGAGTTTCTTTTTTTTCATTAGAAGTAGCACTGAAAAGTTTACTTTTCCTTTCTAACACAATTTATGTTTTTTTTTTTTTTTTATATATCATTTACCTTACTACTCTCATATTCTGAGACCCATTAAAAATGAACCAACCAAGCAACCAAGCAAACAAGACAATGATTGGCCTAAAGTGACAAAAGGATTTATGGCTGGGCGAACATCAAACCCTCAAAGTCCCCAGTTCCAGTTCTGTCTTTCTTCAAATGATGGTGCCTCTCCCTGTTCCTCTCATGGAAAACTAATCACATCTGACAGTGACATTTTGATTAACCTTGTGTAGCATGAAGCACTTACTTTGGCCATTCAGATGACACCGTATGGCTTTACTTTAGAAGATTAAACAGGGGGTCAGACTGAAGAGGAGGCTGCCTTATTCCTCCCAGAATACACTCTTTTCACTTGGGCATTTCTCAGCCTTTGAAAAGATACAAATAATAAACATCTTATCTCTGAAGACTTCCCTTATACCTTCATTTAAAACAGAAACCCACCAGCACCCTTGCACTCCCTGTATCCCTTCCAGACATTGTTTCCAGAGCACTTTTTACATTTTGACATACCATATACATCTTACTTGTTTATTTCTTCACTGTTGGATCTTCCCCTCATTTTAATGTAAGTGCTCAGGGTAGGAATATTTGTCCATTCACTGCTGTGTCCCAGCCCAGCCCTCCTTTCCTGCAACAGTGGCTGACATACAATGGGTGCTCCATAAAGATTTGATGGGGGGGGGGGAACAAAAATCTAACTGATTAAGCCCCATACCCAAACCATGAAGGGTGAAGTAATCTCAGCACCTTCATTTAACAGTTAGAGGGATCAGTTTACCTCAAGGTGGTTTTACTAGGCAAAGGTCTCAGGATTCAGAGTCCCCTTTTCATCCTGTAAGCAACTAAGCTTTGCAGCTGATGGAAAGATGCAGTGATACATGAAAATGCTATGGAATTTATTTTACCACTCTGACTATAGACCCAGATGTTTGATGAAAACACTACTTTAAGACTCCATTATATGCAAATGTGGTTAGATCTTTCAGCCAAATGACAGCCATGAGCAAATGGAGCATATATCCTGTGCATAATAGCAGGGTCTGACGGCTGTCCCAGACCTGAAGAGTCTGTCAGCACTTACAATGATCGGCTCATGTTAGAGCAGATCTAACAGTTCCAGCTGTATTTGTTACCAGGATCTTGGCAAACAAAGTCTCTCTATGGGAGTAAACTGGGAGGTTGATTTGATTTCATGCAGCTGGTTGAAGCTCCATTACCTGCCAAGCCTGTTTAATGTGGTTTTTATGTTCCTTTGTTTCATATTTATAGTCTAGCTGTACTTTGGGTGTAGGTTATTACAGTTTTAGTTTAAAAGAAATATTTGGTGGATTAGCAGTAGGAGGGAAGAAAAACAAGTCAGCAAGTAAGCTTTTATGCCATTGGTAATGAAGGCTCTTTGTTTTAGAAGTATTTTATGGAAGCAAAGGAGGATGTGAAATCTTGAGATTATATATGGAAGTATTGGTGGTGACTTCCTCCCTGGTAGGGTTCCCTGTGTTAAACTAAGGAAAGTCATCAGAAAGAAGTCATAAGGACTCTTGCTATTCTGCAAATTTCCAAGAAATGGGAAAATGGATAGGGTTAGTCCTGAAAATAATTTTCAAAAATACTCAGACCCACTTACACTGTGCTAGATCACATAATGAAATGTATCTCTTTTATATTTTAGTCTGTGTCAATATTAGTGTACATACAGATGCACACTTGCACATACTTCTTTATATTCAAATGTTTGTAAAGTCCCCACTTATACATGTTTCCGGAATACAGCTTCATTTCTCCCTTTTAGAGAAAGTGTGTTAGTATCTGAAGGCAAATGTCCTGACCTACAAGTTGAAGATCTCAGTTTTGGGTCCTGCCCTTTCTAAACTCACTATGTGAGCCCATTATTTCTTCTTAGCCTTGTATCGCTGTTATACAGTTGAAGACATCTGCTGTACCAGCTTTATGTGACAACTGAGAATTATAGAGGATTGTGCAAATAAGGATATTCTGATGGTACTAAGCATTGCATTGAAGTTTGATCAGTAGGGGGGGTGAAGTTAGCCTTGTTCTGAGGTGTTTAGGACGGTGTCTGGGAATCCCAACCATTACTCTTCCTTTTTTAGAAGATCTCTACCGAGGGAGTACACAGTGGGAAACAATTACCAAATGGGAAATGAGATATTGCTTTATTAATATTGGACAAGCATCCAATAATCTGCTTTTATAGAAGTTGCTAAATGTCTTAGATTCTTGGCCTGAGTGAGGTTTCCTACTTCATTGCTCTTGAATCTAAAAGTCCCATAATCAGGAGCAGAGGAGGGAGGAGGAAAGGAGTGATGGACATGGAGAGAGATGGAAAGATTGAGAGAGCAAGACTGAGGGAGTGAGTGAATTGAGTGTGGCTGTGAGGGAAGGAGGTGAGCCTGGGATCTGGGCCTTGGCTGGCACACCTTATCGGGGCAGGAAGACTGAGCCAGGATATGCTCTTGGGGCACAGTCATTCCCTGTGGCTTGGTCCAATCCAAGTCCTTGGCTTAGATGATTATCAGTACCACATGCTAACTGATTGCATGACTGGAGCACTGGCTTAGATGATTAAATGAACAATTTTTCCACTGAACAATCTCCACTGGAGCTGGAGATAAGGGTAGCATAAGAAGGGGTAGGCAGAGAGGGAAAGAGGGGCAGTGTGGCAGGGTTCTCTCTTTACCTACACCTGCTCAGAGAAGATATAGAACACTCCAAAGTGGCACAGGAAGGGCGAGAGAAAGAGCTGAAGGTAAGGGCTACAGGACTCCAGAGGAGTTACTGATTTGTGACACCAGAGAAATCTCTTTGCCAATGAGATTTTTATCTTGCCAATGCTGTAACTCTAGCTAGGCTGAGAAGAATATCTATTAAATAGAAAGAAGGCAGAGATGTACGTATGTTTCTTGTGTGTAAGAGTGTGTTTTTTTTCTGTTTCCTAAAAATGATACTCAAGTGAAACATTGCATATAATTGTTTAGGAGTTATGTGTTTTCATCTTTTTTTTTTTTTCTTATTGTTAAATCATAGCTGTGCACATTAGTGCAATAGCCTTGTTTTCATCTTTTAAATAAGCGCACTGCATTGTTTATATCCTAGAAACAGAATGTCATTAAGAAAACAAAGGTTTCTCTCAATACTCATGATTGAATATAATTTGGGTTTTAGTTTTTTTCTTTTTCTATGTTTTCAGAGATAAGATGAGGCAATGCACCTCGGGACAAGAGATCGTCCTCTTAAGAACGGAAAGGCTGTGCATCTCAGTTTTGTTCCTTCATTCAAAGTTGGCTAATCATGGGTAATTTCATGTATTTCATATACAATGGGGGAGTAGAAATGACTGTATTCTATCCACAAATTCTTAATTTTTGCTTAAATTTGACTTTCAAAATGTTCAACATTTAAAATATCTCCTGGATAGTAGTTTAAGTTTTTTTAAAAACAAAATTTATTGAGGCTAAAATAAGAAATGCTCTTTTGTCTATAATAAATTCTGTTAAATGAAAAAGCTAGTGGAAATGTGTTTGTGAAATAGTGTCTAATGATTTTGCAGTATTGATCCAAATGCCCTATGGGGTTTCATAACTTTTCAGCTAATTCTATTCCTTTACTTATTTAGTGGGTTTCACATAAAACCTTCCAACCCCTGAAGTGATAATGGATGTCACAAAAGGATTTAGACTAGCATCTTCTGAAAAAAAAAAAAAAAAAAAAATGCATCCCTGGACCTAAAATGTCAATTTGCCAATGTTTTAAAAAGTGACAAAATTAGGTGGTGCCTGTAGCTCAGTGGGTAGGGCACTGGCCCCACATGCCGAGGGTGGTGGGTTCAAACCCGGCCCCGGCCAAACTGCAATGAAATAATGGCCAGGTGTTGTGGCAGTACCTGTAGTCCCAGGTACTCAGGAGTCTGAAGCAGGAGAATGGCCTAAGCCCAGGAGTTGGAGGTTGCTGTGAGCTGTGTGACGCAATGGCACTCTGCTGAGGGTGATAAAGTGAGACTCTGTCTCTACAAAACAAAAACAGAAAAAGTGACAAAATTAATGAAGAGCTTCTTCTCTTATAAAAATTGAGCACAATACTATTATTTATAAAGAGTGGTTTCAGCCCGCTGTCTTCATTCATTTAGAATTTCGGATGAGGCCCTGCACGCTGGAGGTACTCTGTGAAACAAAAAGAGCAGTTCATCAATGTGTGATACTAACTTGCACTCCTCCCCGTTCATTCATTTTATTGTCCATCTCTAGAGAGGTGACAGTAAAACAGCTGCCCCCACCTAGCCATCCTTATACTTCCTGCATCTCCTGAAGTAGAAATGAATTTAAATCCTAGTAAGTTAGTGGGAAGGATGTCATAGGGGTGTATTGTTTATGTGTTAACAACAAAATGAATTAAAAGTTGAAAGCTTTAATCAATGTGTGGGTGTATGATGAGGGAATGTTTTGATAACCTAAACAATTACATTTTTCTCTTGAACTGATTATTTTTGTGTCATATGAACTCCATTACCTTCTCAACGTTGTCATTAGCCAATTTCTGTAGCGTTCTTTTGTTTTTATCATGTTCTTATTGTGTTTTTAGCTATCTGGATATACTGCTAGTTCTTTAAAAATTTTTTTCTTTCTCTTTTTGCAAAAGACCATGAAATGACTCCAATATTTTTGCTTAATTATTGGGTATTCCTGGGACAGAGGAGGCACTACTCAGCCAGTCTAAATGCATTGGCAACCACAGCAGAGCTTAGTTAGATGGGGGCATCCGGGGGATAGAAGTAGGTATGGCTGTAATTCATGAGCTCATAGCTCTTGAGTGGGCTGGGCAATAAGGCCCATTTTTCTTTATAGCTACCTGATGGAAAAATGCTAGTTTATTTGGAATAGGTACACCAATACACATGAAAATAATTGATACTCAATTATATGTAATTGTGTTTGTTGGGACTCAAGGTAAGCTGTTTTACATAATGATTAAAACATGCAGTGACTTCAACAGGATGGGAGCACGTTTCTCTCCAGGGATAAATGAGCCAGCCCTTATCCCTACTGCCTTCACATTTCAGCTCACAGCTGGGCAGAAGAGAAGAGGAAGTGGGACATGAATAATGCCTTTTCTTTTTTAAACAAGTATTATTCCATAATTTACAGAAAATAACATGCACCTATTTTAAGTGTATAATTTAATGGGTTTTTGCAAATGTTTACACCCATTTAACCACCACCCCAATCAAGATACTAAACATTTCCATCACCTGCAAACATTCCCTCAAGCCCTTTGCTGTAAATATTGTCTAGTCTTGGCCTAAAGTAACTACTGATCTGCCATCTGACACTATAGATTAGTTTTGCCTGTTCTAGAATTTCACATAAATGGGATTATACAGTAAGTGCTCTCAGGCTGGGCCATGGTTGATACAAGGGAGGTGTGTAAATCCAAGCAGTCACACTCAGTATTATGCCAGTGCTGACTCTACAATATACCCTGTCCCATAATCTTCTGTATCTCATTAATTTTGCTCAGTGTACTGTTTTTGAGACCTTTATTTTGTTGTGTGTCAGTGGTTCACTCTTTTTTGTTGCTGTATAGTATTCCATATTATAAATATACCAGTACTTGTTTATGTATTTTTCTATTGACGAATATTGGGTTGCTTCCAGTTTGGGGCTTTTATGAATATAATTGCTACAGATAGTTGTGGGCAAATATTTTTGTGAACATATTTTTTTTTTTTTTTTTTCTCATTCATTACTGCCAATTTATTTGTGTGCTTAAATGCTAGGCATGGCACTGAGTGCTGAGCATACAGAAAGGAGGAAAACAGGCTTGGTTCCATCTTCAGAGTTTACATCTTATAGGTGAGACAGGCATTAATCAGAGTCATGTACATATGCAATAAGTTACAGTTAGGGTATAGAAGAAACCTGAGATACTATGAAATGCTCCATCAGAGGAGTTTAACACAGTTTAAAGGACATGATTTTAGCATACACTGAAAGGATGAGAAGGAGCCTGCCAGGTGAGCTGGGGGTGGAGAAGTATGGCCCTGGGGGCATGAAAGCTTCCAGAGAAGTGTAAGGAGCCTGGTGTGCCTGCAACAAGATGAGGCTGAAGACTGGGCCAGTTTGGACAGGGACTTGTAGGTTAGGTCAGGAGTTTAGATTTTCTTCTAAGGGTGGCAGGCACTGTGGAATGAGTTGAAGCAGGAGTGTAATGTGAATGGTGCTCAAAGAGAACACAGGACCCCAGAGACTAAGAGGCAGAGACATACTGACATATAGCGTCGTACACAGACTCTGGTTCTTGAAATGCGCTGCTCTACCAGGGAGCACATTCTTACACAAATACTGAAGCACAAGGATGGTGTGCAGGAGAAGCCCTGAAACTTAAAGATTTATGTTTCATTCATTCATTAATTCAGCTGTTCATCCATGAACATTACTGAGCATCTGCTAATGTACCAGGCAATGTTAGGCTCTAGATCCCTGGAGGGATAACAGCCCCTGCTCTTAAGGAGTTTGTAGGCATCAAAAACTGCAGTACAGGCAGGGCAGTCAGTGATGTAACAGTGACCACAATGGGCACCATGGAACAGAGGACAGAGTGACCAAGTGCTAAGAGTGGGCATGCTCAGGGGAGGCTTTCTAGAGCCCAGTCTCCATCTTTTTTTTTTTTTTTCCTTTTTAAGGCAGTCTCACTTTCTTGCCCCCCGTATGTTTTTATTTCTTTTGGGAAAATACTTAGGAATGGAATTGCTGGTACATATGTGTTGGATTTCAAGAGACTACTGAACTAATTTTGAATGTGGCTAGAATTCTTTACAGTCTCACCAGAAGTGTAATAGAATTCTAGTTGCTTCACAGGCTCGTTGGCTAGTTACTATTACTCGTGAACTAGTTACTATTAACTTGCTTAATGAGCTATTCTAGTAACCATGTAATAATATCCATTGTAATTTCTTTTTATTTTTCTTGTTCATACACCTCAACCCCCTATCCATTTTAGTTTTATTTTGCATCCCCTTGTTATCAACGGGCCATCATTTTGTGTGACTAAAGGCCACATGTATTTTTTTTTTTTTTTTGTAAACACTTTTTAAAATCTTTCTTTCATTAACATTTTTAGGGTTTCTTCTTAATATTGAGAAGTGGTTATCTTAGTTGATTTGCATTGCTATGAAGAAAATACCCAAGGGTGAGTAATTTATAAAGAAATGGGGTTTATTCGGCTCCCAGTTCTACAGGTTGTACAAGAAGCCTGGCATCTGGTGAGGGTCTCAGGAAGCTTTTACTCATGGAGGCAAAGGGAGCCGGCTGTCATCTGGTGAGAGAGAAGGACTAAGGGAGAGAAGAGGGAGGTACCAGGCTGTTTTAAACAACCATTACCACAAGGAGGGCATCAAGCCATTCATGAGGGACCCACCCTCATTACCCAAATGCCTCCAACACTGGGGATCAAATTTGGAGGGGAGAAATAGCTAAATCAAATTTGGAGATGTGGAGGGGACAAATAGCTAAACTATATCAGTAATAATTCTTTTTGTATTGTAATTCATGCTTTACGTGGCCTAAGAAATATTTGCATAACTAAAGTGTCAGAAGATATTTTTCGGGCAGTGCCTGTGCCCAAAGGAGTAGGGCTCCAGCCCCATATGCTGGAGGTGGTGGGTTCAAACCCAGCCCTGGCCAAAAACTGCAAAAAAAAAAAAAAAAAGATATTTTTCTAAGTTTCTTGTAAAAACATTATAATTTTAACTTTAACATTTAGGTCTATGATCCATTTTGCATTAATTTTTATGGATGTTGAAAAAGAAGTGTTAAAGGTCGTTCTTTATCCCATGTAGATATTCAGTTGTTCTAGAACCATTTGTTGAAAAGGCAATCTTGTGTAGAACACAAATGTCCTAATGCTATAATTGGGTAAATGAAGTGAAAGCTATGTTGATTAGTATGATGTAACCACTCCAATTTGTACAAATAATCAACACATTGCAAATAAATGTATTTATGATGTATGTACAAAAGACTTAATAAAAAAAAAAAGAAAAGGCAATCTTTTCCCCATTGAATGATCGTGGCACCTTTTTAAAAAATAAATTGTCTGTATATGTATGTATGAGTCTATGTCTGGTTCAATGATCTGTATGCTTCTCTTTACACCAGCACCACGCTGTAACTTTATAGTTATTCTTGACACGAGAAGCATAGTTCTCCAATTTTGTTCTCCCTTTTCAAAGTTGTTTAGGCTGTTCTAGGTCCTCTGTATTTCTACATGATTTTTAGGATCTTCCTGTCAATTCCCTCCTCCCTCAAATGCTACTGGGATTTTAATTTTGTTCCTGTTAATTATTTAGATCAATTTGGGAGCAAGTGATGTCTTAATAATATTACTTTTTCTCCATGAACATGGCATTTCTTTCTTTCTTTTCTTTTTTTTTTTTTTGAACATGACATTTCTTAAAAACATTAACTTTTCTCAGCAATGTTTTGTAGTTTTCAACATTTTATGTTTTTGCTGGTTTTTTAAGTGCACTGTTGTATATTTAAAAAATATTTTTTGCTTATATATAGAAAGGCAATAATCATGTGTTCACTTTGTGTACTTCAACCTTGCTAAATTTATTTATTTATTCCAATAGCTATTAAGGTAATACTTTTAGAGTTTTCTATATGCATGTTTATCTGTGAATAAAAATAGCTTACCTTCTTTCTTTTTAATCCTTGTGCCTTTTATTAATATTTATTTTTCTTGCTTTATTACAGAGGTTAGAACCTCCAGTGTAATGCTGAGTAGAAGTGGTAAAAGCATTATCCTTCCTTGTCTACGGTCTTTGGGGGAAAGCATTCTGTGTTTTATCCTATGTTTGATTTTAGTTTTAGGTCTTTTATAGATTCAATTTATAAAGCTGAGGAAGATTTCTTCTCCTACTTTGCTGAAAGTGTTTGTCACAAATAGTTGTTGAATTTTTTATATGGCTTTCCTGCAGCTATTGAGATGATCACATGGTTTTTTTCTTTTATTCTGTTAATGAGGTGAATTACATTGACTGATATTCAAATGTTAAATCAGACTATATTCCTGGGATTTTCCACCCATTCCCCAATCACTTATAGTACCTAGTTTATATAATAGAGGATTAAATTTACTAATTTTTATAAATAATTTTTTTTATCTGTGTTCATAAGGAATATTGGGCTATAGTTTTCTTCCAATGTGTTTTTGGTATCAGGGTTATACTGTCCTTATAAAATAAATTCTAACATGTTTTTTAAAGCATCTTTGAAAGCCAGTATTATTTTTTCCTTTAAATATTTTATAGAATTCACCAAAGCTATATCGGTCTGAAGTTCTCTTTATAAGAAGTTTTATATATATATATTTTTATTATAAATTTAATTTTTGGCATAAAGTAGGACTATTTATATGTTTGTTTTTTTCCTGTATCTATTTTTGTAGTTTATTTCCCTTGGGAAATTCTTCCATTTCATTAAATTTATTGTAATTTATTGTTATAAAATTGTTCATAACGTTCTCTTATATGTCTCTATTAGTATCTGCTAAATCTATAGGCATGTTTATGCTGTCATTCCTAATATTGATAATTTCAGTTTTCTTTCTTTTTCTTTAAATATGTTACCACTTTAATTAGAAGTTTATAAAATTTATTGACATTTTCAAAGAGCTAGCTTCTTGTTTTGTTGATTTCTGTATTGTTTGATTATTGTATGATGCATTTATTTATTTACTTTGCAGTTTTTGGCCTAGGCTGGGTTGGAACACACCACCTCCGGCATGTGGGGCCCGTGCCCTACCCCTTTGAGCCACAGGTGTTGCCCTATGATGCATTTATTTATGTGTTTTATTGATTCTTTTCTTTTACTTAATTTGAGTTTAATCTGTTCTTCTTATTCTAGCTTTTTAGGTTGAATTCTTAGACCATAGATATCACTTTTTTTTTTTCTGTATATTATTTCCTTTTTTTATTGTTAAATCATAGCTGTGTACATTAGTGCAATCAAGGGGTATAATGTGTTGGTTTCATATACAATCTGAAATATTCTCATCAAACTGTTCATCGTAGCCTTCATGGCATTTTTTTAGTTATTATATGAAGACGTGTATTCTTCCTTTAGTAAGTTTCGCCTGTACCCATTCTAAGATGCACGTAGGTGTGGCCCCACCCATTACCTTCCCTCCACCATAACCTCCCCCCTCAATTCCCCTTCCTTGGCCCTTTCCTAATAGTCTTGTGCTATAGTTGGGTTATAGCCTTCATGTGAAAGCTATAATTTAGCTTCATAGTAGGGCTGAGTACATTGGATACTTTTTCTTCCATTCCTGAGAGACTTTGCTAACAATAATATGTTCCATCTCCATCCATGTAAACACAAAAGAGGTAAAGTCTCCATATTTCTTTAAAGCTGCATAGTATTCCATGTTATACATGTACCACAATTTGCTAAGTTGGGTTATAACCTTCATGTGAAA
>CAUYPK010032027.1:0-12535 GCA_963574355.1 Loris lydekkerianus | reverse complement strand
TTATTGGTTGGTTCGGCTACGTTTGGACTTAGTACTGAAGTGCTTTACAAATATTATTAAGCTTAACAGGTCCTATAAGTACCAAAGAAGGTGCCCAAAACACCAAGAGAGGAGGTTCAATTAGGATGAGGAAAAAAGTAAAGATAATTCAGGAAAAAATTAAAGTGAAAATAACTGCTTATGGAAGTGAACCATTGTCCTTGCAGTGATCCTGAAGGACAGAGAAGATTGTGCGACCTGAAGAGTGTGCGGTTGCACTATAGTTGACTAACCAGAAAAGGGTGTGGAGACAGGCTCCAAATGGGGCAAGAGTCTCCCATCAGCTCAAGACATGAGCAGGGGTCCTTGGGGGGGGCTCAGTGCAAGTGGCCAAGGCCCATGAAGTGACGCCTGTGCACGCCATGGTCAACCTTTGGTTTAAGGCCAAAGGGAACTGCATGGTTCACCTGCCACCCTTTTAGGATCTTTGATATACTTACCGTGTGTACAAACCGCAGTCCTGTATGAAAAGATGTCTGATACTATTTGTAGGGAACCAGGGACATAGAATCTGTGAAAGGGCAAAGTCCTCTCTTGCATTTTTGTTGGAAATACGCCTAGGGCTGCAGGTTCAACCATCATCCATTAGGGATCGTGAACATTTTAGAGTCTAGTAAGTTCTTCAGGTTTCTCTTTGTGGCTTGGTTCTCAAGTTCTCAAACATGGGGACACTGCAGGCATTCTCAGGCCCTGACTACAGCAGGGAGAGGCTGAGGCTGTGGGGTAAACTCTTCATCATCCTGGCCCCAGTTGAGTTCAGGAAATAGCAAGGATCACACTTAGATAAAATAACTGCGTACCTCTCCTGCACAGAGAGACCAGGGAGCTGTGCAGGAAGGACGAGGCGCCCAGCAGAGCACAGCCTCCCAGCCATTCCCACTAAGTGCAGACAGGTGAATGACACTGGACTTACCAGATTAGACCAGTCACCAGCTGAATATTTCATGGGGCAAAGGAGTCTCTCAGGAAGCCCTGCCTGCATTCTTGGCCTATTATGTTGTGAGATAAAATATCACAGCCCAGAGTCTGGCCCGGACCCTGCCACTGGTCAACTGGGACTTTGGGAAAGTCATTCAATTTCTTTTCCTTTTTTTTTTTTTTTTTTTTTTTGCCCCTTTTGCTCCACTGTAAAATGATATGCTCCAGGGATGTCAGAGTCCAAAGGGAGCAGTGATGCCCCAGGGGCCTATCTTTGCCGCAGCTGTTAGACTGGACACATCGGCAAATGAACCTTTGTTTCTTTCAGACTCATGTTTAAGATCTTTGACCAAGTTCGATAGGAACGTGTCAGTTACGATTTTGTTTATTACTTCTCACCATCTGCCCATCTGTATTACATGCCCAACAGCCTCCATGTTTCCCAGGCGACAATTATTCCAACAATAAATGGGTAGAAATAATGAGTTTTCTGCCTTCCGTTTATCAGAGAAGTTGTTTTCAGTTACTTGTAGCAGAAAACTAAGGACCTCTAATTCATTCTCTTTGGTTCTATAGGTTACTACAGACATTCCTCCTGGGCGAGTGGGTGACCTACAGCATTCTGCAAATGTGCAAAAAATGGTTCCACCTCACAGTAAATTTGATTCTGTCTATTTCTCCAGATTTGGGGAGAAGTTTGTCAGAAGGAAAGGGTAAAAATTCCCAAATTGCTAAAAACCTTAAGACACTTCAGGGTGTGGGCTGACTCTTGATGGTTTGCACAAGCCTGGGATATTTCACAAACTACTGGAGGAAATGAACATGACAAGTTTTTAATATTTTTGGTGAACAGAAGAGCCCAGTGGCCTTAAATCAAATAGCCAGGGCTTCGTCTGTTCTTCGGGGTGCTCGAGAGCTTCAGATCACTCCAGAGCAGTTCTGCCAGGCCCTTACTACAATAAGCAGTTACGTTTCTCTAGGTACATAAATTCAAACACCAATGACGTGAGTAGCAAATACACATCGAATTACAACGTTAAGTTCTCCTTAACCTGTGAGAGTGTTTTCATACTGCGGTGTTAGCTTCTGCAATACAGTGAAACAAGAGCTAGGACAGCACAGACTTGTGCCCACAAAACAGGCCTAGCTTTGGTGTTAATTTGAGAGCTGACAAGCGTCTAAGTTTACACTTACTGGCAGCCTTCACCTACTGTCCCTAATTCCCCAAGGCAACCCCTTGCTAAAGCATCATTTATCAGCAAATCTGTCCACTGAGGCCTGCCCTGCAGTACCGTGGAGTTCCCGAGTCTCAGCAGCCTTGAGTAGCCTGACCACTCTGGCCACGACTGATGGGGACAGAAATCGGCCACAAGCAGCGGCAGTCAGAGCTCTCTAGGCCCCAGGGACAAAATCCCTGAGAAACACATGGGGAGAGCTGACATGGAGTTGGAGCATGAGCCAGTCAGCCACGTGGCGGAGCTCTGGATGTTTAGGGGAGTCGGTTCCAGCCCGTTCTGGGTGGGGCTTGCTTGTCCACTTGGTGCTGCCTCTCGGCTCCTCTGGTGAGGCTGCGTCCTCTGTCCTGTTTCCTGGATTTCAAGACACATCCCCTCTCTGTCTGTGCTGCCCTCAGCTCTCACGCTTGCTCAGCACCTGCTCAGCCTGGGGCTGTGCGTGGCAGCCACCTGGTCCCTGCTGTCTGCTCTGGACTCAGCTAACCTGGGTGCCCTTTTTGGTGCTCCCGAAAGCCATGGCCATCCCTAGACAGTGGCCCTGTTCTCTGCACCAGCTCTTGGCGTGGGCTTTCTTCAGATGACTGACTTCTCATCCTTCTCCTATAGTCTTTTTCCCTTACTCATATTCAGACTGTGCTCCCCTGGGCAGGACCAGTTTTTTAACCACACCTGAGTTTTCTGGCTCATTTACAACTTGCTCAATGGCCCTTCCTGCACTTTTTGCTGTCCCAAACCCTGGCCCTTTGGTTGGTCAGTTGGCCCTCCCTGTGCTCGGCTGCTCCCACATCCCTTTGGACATAGATGTTGAAGTCCTGAGGCATCTCGCTTGGGAGAGCACTCAAGGTGTGACAAGTCCCATCATTCCGAGGCAGGATGCCTGGCAGGAGGTTCCCACTGAAGAGAGGCCAGCAGCCGGATGGCTCCCCCAGCATCTCCTTCCCTGGAAGGCCTGTTCTCAGGAAGTGTGCACACTGGACCCTCAGGCTAGAATCAGACAGGGCAGTCTGACAATATCCTCTTACTTTGGCAGAGCAGGTGGGACTCAATTTGACAGCTTCTCTGGCACATCAGAGAGTAGGTAGAAGGACGGCCTAGAATGACCTCTTGGGTCACTTCCTATCACAGACAAGCGAGGCTCAGAGCAGTTCTTGTCCAGCGTCTCAGAGTCGGGGCAGAACTGGAGCTGAGACTTTGGTGCCTGAGGCTTGTAAAGATGTGAGGGTAAGCTGACTCTAGATGACACATTTTTCAACTTATCTTCTCTAGACCAGCATCAAGTTGCTAAAAAAACGTCTAAAAGCTCACGTTTCCCCTTTTCCTGAAGCCCTGATTTTGCCTGAATTGTCCTTTCCCACCTTCCTCCTTGGCTGCGCTGCCCCATGCTGAGCTCCAGCAGCATCTGGAGAAGCCAGTCCTCTCCTCCCATCCAGGAAGCAGCCTAACACCCACGTTAACGTCCCTAGGGAGAATTATCGTCATTTGATGTGCCAATGTGGCAGTGGGCACTTTGCCAATCTCGTCATTTCAGAAGCAAATTGGCTTAAGTAATCACCTAAAACATCCTCTTCCAAGGGACATTTTCTTTCCACATAGGAAACAATATCTGTCATCTCCAACTGTGACAGATAAAGTATTTATCCTACTAAGTGACACAGGAGGTGTTTTTGAAGCCTTTGAAGGACTTCCGCTTAAATAAAGCGTTTTTTCAACATAAAAATTCAATGCATGTTGACAGAAGCTTCATGTTGTCAAATATTCAATTTAAAACCTCTCTGTTATTTACCTTCTCCATCCCAACAACCATTATTAACAGGACAGTTTTCCCTGCGGGGAGCATTGTCTGACTGGGGCTGCAGATGTTAGCCCAGCAATTCTCCGCTCTTCCCCACTGAGCTGTGCTCTGAAGACTTGTGCCCATAGCTTCCTTTGTCCCACCCAGAGTCGAGTGGGTGTTCCTCGCAGCAGCAGACCGTGGCTGCCTGTGTCTCCACAGTGAGTCAGATTCCAATGGGATCAATCAGAGGGAACCTGGAAGCCGCCCCAGGGGCCCTGGGCCCGAGGATGAAGAAGGCTCCATCCCCCTTGCTCCGTTCTCAAAAGCAGCTTCTGACATGTACCCACTTACAACACATCTGTGGGAGCTGTTTAAAAATGTTTTTATTTCATTTTTAATTGACACATAATAATTATACATATTTATAGGAAACAGTATGCTATTCTGATACATGTATATATTATGTAAAAATCAAATCAGGGTGTTTTTTTCGGGGGGGGGGCATATCCATCACCTCAAGCATTTATCATTTCTTTTCTTTTCTTCTTTTTCCTTTTCCTTTGCAGTTCTTGGCCGGGGCTGGGTTTGAACCCACCACCTCCGGCATATGGGGCTGGCACCCTACTCCTTTGAGCCACAGGCGCCACCCACTTATCATTTATGGTGAGCACATAAAATCTTCTCTTCTACATCTTTGAAATACATACCGTTGTTAAGTACAGCCACCCCACCGCGCAGCAGAGCACCAGGACTGACTCCCCCTGCCCAGCTGCAGCTCTCGCACCCACCGGCCAGGCGCTAACCCCTCCTCTCCAGCCTCATCCCTGCACCCCATGAGTGAGATCATACTGTATTTCTGCACCTGGCTTATTATCAAACATAAGGTCCTCCCGGTTCATCCACGTTATTACAAATGAGAGAATTTCATTCTTAATTGTGGCTGGACAGTATTCCACTGTGGACAGACATAAACATACCTCAGAGATATTGTGGGTTCAGTTCCAGACTCTCGCAGTGAAATGAATAGTCACAGGTTTTTTGATTTCCTGGTGCATACATGTATGTCCACACTGTACTGTAGTCTGTTATGTGTGCAGTATCATTACATCTGCAAAATGTATAGACTTTACTCGTATTTTTTTTTTTTTTTTTTTTTGCAGCTTTTGGTTGGGGCTGGGTTTGAACCCACCACCTCCGGCATATGGGTCTGGCACCCTAATCCTTTGAGCCACAGGAGCTGCCTCTAAAAAATACTTTATTGCTAAAATATGCTAACAGGAAGACACCACGTGAGCATAGGCTGTTGGAGAAATGATGCCACAGACATGCTTGATGCCAGCTCAGCACCGTATCTGCAAAGCACAGCAAAACAGAGCATGCATGTGTGTGCATGTGCATGTGCGTGCACCACATTATGCGTATGCTGGTCCACAGAGGGACGCATAGGCTGGTTCCAAGTCTTGGCTGTTGTGAGGGAAGCTGCCATGGACACAGGGTACAGCTGTCTCCTCAGCACACGGGTTCCACTGCCTTCTGGTGTAAACCCAGCAGTGGAATTGCTGCGTCTTTTGGTATTTCTATTTTAATTGTTGAGGAACCTCCACACCACACTCCACGTGGCTGGGCTACTTTCCATTCCTATCAGCAGTGTGTAACAGCTGCCCACCTCCTCACCAGCATTTACTTGTTGACTTTTTGGGCTGATCTCATTCAGGTTTTGATTTGCATTATCCTGGCCATTAGTGATGCAGAGCATTTTTCACACGCCTGTTGGCATTTGAATGTTCTTTTGACAAATGTCTATACAGATATTTTGCCCATTTTTTGATCAGATAATTTGGAATTTTGCTACTGAGTTACATATATATTCTGGATATTTACCCCCCAGAAAAACGTGCCAGATGTGTAGTTTGCAGAAACTTTCCCTATTCTGTAGGTTCAGTAGTTGTTTTCTTTGCTCTCTGAGAGCTTTTTAATTTGATGTACTTCTACACATCTAGTTTCTCCTTCCTACGTACTTCTGGAGTCACATCCAAAATTTCCTTTCCTGGACGAGACCATAAAACATTTCCCCTACATTGTCTTCTAGTACGTTTAACATTTCATCTTACATTTAAGTTCTTAATCCCTTTGAGTTGAAATGGATTGTTGAAAATCAGTCAGTTGCGGGTACATGAATTTATTTCTGGTGTCTACATTTTGTTTCATTGGTGTACGTGTCTGTTTTCATGTCAGTACCATGCTGTTTTGGCTACTATAGCTTTGTACTATGCTTTGAAGTCAGATAGTGTGATGCTTCCAGCTTTGTTTGTTTTGTTCAAAATTAATTTGGGTATATGGGGTCTTTTGGGGTCCCACAGAAATATTATAAACATTTCTTCTATTTTTTTGGTCAGTATTTTGATAGGGATTGCATTGAATCTGTAGATCACTTTGGATAGTGCAGAAATGTTAACAATATTAATTCTTTCAGTTCATGAGCATGGACTATCTTTCCATTAATTTTTGTCTTTTTCCATTTCTTTTATCAAGGTTTTATCATTTTCAATATAGAAATCTTTCACTTCCTTGGTTAAATTTATTCTTCAGTATTTTATTTTTTGTAGCTATCATGCATGGGATAGTTTTCCAGATTTCTTTCTTTGATAGTTCACTGTTAGTGTATAGAAATGCTATTTATGTTTGATTTTATATCCTGAAACTTTACTGAATTTATGTATCAGTTATAACAGTCTTTCACTGGAGTCTTTAGAGTTTTCCATATGTTAGATTATGTCACCTACAAACAGGGACAATTTAAGTTTCTTTCTTTCCGACTTGGACACCCTTTATTTTTTTCTCTTGCCTAATTGCTCTGGCTGGGACGTCCAGTGCTATGTTAATAAGAGTGATGAGAGAGGGCATCCTTGCCTCATTTCAGATTCTATAGGAAAATCTTTCAACTATTCCTCATTCAGTATGACATTAGCTATGAGTTCAAGTACATTCCTTCTAGACCTAATGTGGTGAGAGCTTTTTAAAACATAATTGACACATAATAATGGTAAGTACTTACACGGTACAGGGGGATGTTTCGATACAGGTATACGCTGTGCATGGATCAAATCAGTCTAAGTAGCTTGTTCGCAACCTTAAACATTTATCATTTCTGTGTGATAAACACATTCAAAATTCTTGCTTCTGTTTTTATCTGTACATTACTGATACCTCTATTCACCCTCCTGCGTAATGAGACGTCTGACTGTCACTGTAGCTGGGATGAGATCTTTCCTTCTGCTGCCTTTGATTGGATTTGGATTCAGTGCTCTCTCTTTAATTGATTTAATTACTAAAACTGTTTGTCATGGTTGGCTCTAAAATTCAGGTGACTTTGTCACTGTAAGCTGGAACCCGGGACATACGTGTACTGGGCAAAGGCACATTCAGGAAGATGAAAAGGGGTCAGACAGTGTCTGTACGAGAGTCACGTGGAGGTGGCACCAGAGAGCCGTCCAGTTAGCGCTAAGGGCTCAGGGTAAAGTGCCAGAAACTCTCTGGACACTTGTTGGAGTTTATGATAGTGTCATATTCTGGGTAACGTCACTGGAAACTTCATGTGACGGTGCAGGTGGCTTCCATTACTCTCCTGTCATCTGGTCACATTCATTCTTCTGAGCTGCTTTAATACACATCCCTACATACTAAAACAATCTTAAAGCAGGAGGTACTTCTTCAGTATAGTGTATGACAACCAAAAACGAACAATTTCTTCAATATCCTTTGATTTCAAATGCTGTGTAGCAACTGAGACCACTGAGGCCTTCTTGCCTTTGTTTTACTGGAGAAAGTTGGGGATACACTGAGGGCTATGCAGGGGGTTCTTACCCAGCGGTCTGAAGGGTTCAAGCTCTGCAGGCCTCAGTGCTCTCCCTGGGATCTCACTCATTGCCAAACAGGGCACTCGCCAGCTCACAAAGCTCCCAGCGGGGCTGGCTGGAATTCAGTACACAGGCTCTAGCTCACAGGAATGCCCTGTCCACTCCAGTGACAGGGTTCTGGCTATACACCACCCACGTGCCTGCTTCTCCGGCATCCATGATGTGGAGAACTCCCTGAGTCACAGGGCAGATTTCTGAACAAAGACAGAAAACCCTAATCTGAGAAGCAAAGACAAATGAGGGTGCCCAGGGGGCAGGCCTATTTGGAAAGCTGAGTTCTTAGAGCTCACATCATCTGCAGCTGACATCCTAGAAGAGGGGCTCGTGTGAGGTGAGTGGATTTACGTAGTGGGCTGGGCTCAGAATCACCCAGTCTGTGGCTCAGCAGTGTCTGTCTGACGTTTATTACCGCTCAGACTGGCAAGTCATAAATCCCATTTTGTTTTTTTTGTTAAATGGCTCCAATCAGGAGAGAAAGCAACAAAGAGAAATGACCCCAGCTGTGGCGCTCATCTGCGTCTTTCCAAAGAACAGGAAAAAAACGTGGAGACGAGCAAACAGGTCGTGCTGTGATGGATTCGGGCTCGTCAGGCACACACCAGGGCTGTCCGGAAAGTACCCAGCCATGCAACAACCCTGTGGGAACCCGTGCTGGACTCTGAGAGCCTCCTGTCTTATCCTCCTGCGCTAGAGCAGAACCAGGGTCCAGCGCTCCCCACTGGCTGCTGGGAGACCCAGTACTGCAGTGGCCATCCTCCAGCCACACGCAAGAGTGAGATCCGTGTACTGCTTAAAACCCAGCTGGCTGACAGCACAGCCAGGACAGATGGTCCAGGCTTGGGGGTGGGGGTGGGGGTGTGGCCAGAGGAAGTGAGACAGACAGGCCTCCCAGGAAGGCACACGCGGCTTCTGGAGGCTGCTGCCCTCAGGAGTTACACCCAGCAGCGACCATCTCCCTGTAAGGCTCCATTTCATCACCTGTTTCTAAAAACTAGAATGATGGACGTGGGGGAGATGGCCCAGCTGATCTCTCCAGTCCCCTGCTGCACGGTTCTGTATTACATGGAACAAAGACAAGCTAGGGGACGAAGGGGAAGAAATGTGCATAGGAAGTTCGTTTCATCCTTGAAGCTCTACAAGAAAAATACTCCTACCATTTCCACTTCAAACTGAGCTTAAGAACGTTAACTGAAGCTCAGAAAACTTACATAAATTGCCCAAGATCCCAGCAAGTCACTGGCAGAAGCACATTCTCAGTCTAGGCTTCTGTATCTCCTGGATCACATCCCCATGGTGGCACGCACTCGGTCTAGAACTTTGTATTAAATAACTAAGAATTGAATTACGTCATCAACGTAACATATACACCACCTTTCCTACTTCCTCAGAACTGATGGTAGAGTTTGCAAAAAGGAAAATAGGTTTAGATTTCAGTTTTTCCCTTTAGGAGTACCCATATGTACCCTCAAAGGAACTTGGGTTGAAGAAGATAATTTCAAAATAGAAATAGTTTGTTCTCTTAAAATTCCAGCAATACGTCAGGCGATATCAGACATTTCCTACAAGAACCGTTTTCTTTCTTGCATTTAACATCTATAGAGAAGAGGCGTTGAAGTCGCTAAGACACACGTCATAACATAAAGACGGGTAAGGATTGAGTCCACCAAGTGCTCCCCACAAATCAGGGAAGAGGGAAAAGAAAACAAACAACTCAAGTATGGTATTTAGTTCTCTTTCAAATCAGCACTAACAAAGACAGAAGCCACCAGGTGGAACATGGCAGGGGAAGCTTGAACAGGGCCCTCGATTAGCTCACATCACAATTAAACTCTCTCGAAAGGGTACCAAGAAACGGTGGATGACAGAGGCAGTCCCTGGGTTACAAAGGAGAGAGGTTCTGTTGTTTTGTTCTTAAGTAGAATTTGTATGTGAGTTGGAACAGGTGCGTCTCTTACTTATAATAGCCCCATTCATAAATGTGAGTTGTATGTGAGTCGGATGTTTGTGACTCAGGAACTGCTATAAAGAGGTGGGAGATGGGCCTGTCACTGGCCTTACCTTAAGTGATAAAAAAGGAATTCATGAAGAAAGAATATTTTAAATGTTATACCTACTGAAAAGTGGAAACTTGTTGTTGTGTCTTCAAAGTGGGAAAGAGTCTCCACACGCGGACTGCAGTTTGCTGTTACTGATCCACTTTTAAGTGGCAGTGAGATCTACTCAAACAGAAGAGCAGTGGAGGGAACCACAGAACCAGACACCCTAAGTTCTGCCAGTGTGGTCCTGAGAGCCACAGAGGCTCTAACAAGTCACAGGAACAAAGAATGCTCCAGGAGGGAGCTCAAGGCATTTCTGAGGAGGCCCAGGGGCAGGTGGGCTTTCCCAGCAGAGTCGGCTGTTCCCGGCCCCTGCCGGTTCTCTCTGGGATGACAGGTGCTACGACTCTCTTCCCCAGGCCAATATTCTGAAGCTTAGCCAAAGAGATTACATTTTTGAAAAAATAGGAAAGTATTCCTACTACCTTATTTATATGTAAGTAGTATTAATAATTTCCTTGGGGCTGTATCAGGGAAGTTAATTTTATCCTCCCATTACCAGCTTCTTGGAGACCATTTACAGCTGACATGTCACAATGATAAGCTGGAGGTTGACTCAACACGAGGGTCCTATGGACTCTAACAGTAACATTTTAAGCACAATGTTATGCACCCTGTTTAGCACCCCCTAACAATTAAGACAATTTAAAAAAAATACAAGAATATTCTTTTTTTTTTTAGAAATTGATCTCAAAGTACAACTTTTGGCCACTGACTTGGGGGCCACAGGGAAACTCCATACTGCTACTTTCAGGAGGTCTCATAATCAGACATTTAGTTGTTTGAAGAGCAGCAATTCCAGTGGAAAATGTGCCAAAAATTCTCCCAAGAAAGTTGCAAACATGGATACAAGAGGCGAATCCATTATTGTGTACAGCAGTATCTCGTTTTTCTTCAGTTAAAAATATTAAAACTTACTACCAAATGTGCGACACTGTACATTACCTCAGCTCTCCAAAGTTGAACCAGCCCTAACCCACCCTGATCCTAACAACCACCTGCGGAATGAGGGAACTCCAGCCTGAACTTCAAACAATCACAGTTGACCCGAGTTTGGCATTTGACAGCAGTTCAACCAACTATTCCTCAGAAGCCACGTAAATTGCTTATTGTAGCAAAAGGTGGAGGCAGGCAGGTAAAATTGAATTCTTTTTCCTACACTCATATAATCTGCAGATTATAGAATGTGGTTTTTAAAGGTCAGAATGAATTGCTAATTAAGTTGAGGCATTTGAAATTAGCAAATAAAACTGCTACTCAGAATCGTGACTAAGGAGTAATTATATGGAGGGAAAAAATGGCAGGCTGTCGAGCCAGCAGGATAATTGTCTCTTAACTACTTACCCTAGAGCCTTCAGTTGATGTTACTAAGAAACTGTTAGCTATTAATTCTATCCCTTTCTCTTTAGGCTGTGTCCTTAAAAAAAAAAAAAAAAAAACACCCAGTGTCCAGGGCTTTCTATGAAGATGCAAATCAGCTCACCTGGACACCTTCTCTGGGAGGTATGGAGATTCCCTCCTTTTCCCTTTGTCTTGTACTTAAACATATGAGGGAAGAAAAAGTTACATTATCATAGTCATAATCTTAAATCCACCGTTTGTTTTTTTTTAATATATAAATCTCCAACAAACTTGGGCATCTTAACTATTGTAAATGCAAAATCACCTGATATACTCCGTAAGCCAATAGTCATTCCTCCTCTTGAGAACACCTATTTAAAAACATTTTGGTTTTGCTTCTAGGTGTGTTGTGTTTTCCAAGGTGCTGTATTTGCTAGTCGTGGGTCAGGTGCCCTCAGTCCTCGCTGGACTCTCAGGGTCTCATCTCCCCTCAAGGTTCATGCATATTAAATTTAAGTCAAATTGATAAACATGAGTATTACAGTGGAATATCCAGACAGTTGATTAGACATGCATATCTTAATCTAGAACACAAATCAAGGCAGCGTTTATATAGAGTTGTGTATTTTTAAGCACTTTATTTATTAATTAGCTAATCCACACCATAAACCTATGAGGTAGTTTAGCATGCCTCTGGTATTAATAAATTTGGTAAAAACCAGAAAAAGAAAAAAAACTGTCTCCACAATATGTTGATTAGACTCCTCTCACTCTGGTCACACACACACACACACAACAAAGGCAAAAAAATTAAAAAATCAATTCCTTACACAGTCGACCAAATGAACAATGAGTATTTGTTGAGCCGGATGAAATGTCGAGAGGGTGGTCATTCTGTTACCTGACAGTTTAGAAAGACGACTTTCCTATTACGGTTCTAATACTCTGTGTTCACACTGACCTGTCAGAAACACCTCACTCAAATGATCAGTTTGGGCGGAGGTGTGAACCCCCTAAACCACCCCCACCCAAGACTTAAATTTCCCTAATGGGAGTTTTAGCATTTTTCTTTTCTTTTTTTTTTTTTTTGAATTTATTTATTTTTTTATTGTGGAGAAGGGGCAGGGAAAGAAGGCGGGGGAAGAGGTGTGTGACAGGGTCGGGCCAGTGGCATGGTACCACATTGGCTGTATCTAGGTAGAGGCAGTTTCAGGC
>CAUYPK010032024.1:0-12078 GCA_963574355.1 Loris lydekkerianus | reverse complement strand
CTTAGGTCAAAATGTCTGTTTCCCTGGCGAGCTCCCTTCCACTGTCCAGCAGATTGCCCGGTTCCCCGTGGTTTTGAGGGGCTCTCCTTTTGGCTGTCCTCTCAGATCAGGATTAAATATCTGTTAATTTGATTTTAGCAGCGTTCGTAAGCCCTCCGTAAGGGAGGGGGCCTGCTGGCCCATTGGCCAGGCAGGGAGGAATCTCCAGGGCAGAGTCTTTGGTTTCAAATTACCTCACAGATATAGCAGTTCGCCACCTCACTGACCGTCTCCAGCTGAGCCATCTCACGCCAATAATCCACAGTCAGGGAAAGTCCAGATACCCCTTCTTCTCTCCTGATGGCTTGGGAGAGGTGGGCTACACTTCTGTCCTGTCCACCATCATGCTCTGCCCCCCCCACTATCTCCACTTTATACCCCTCCCCACTACCTCCCCATCCTCTGGTGACCATCATTCTACTCCTCTGTACCTCTTTGAGTTCATTTTTGTAAAATTTTAACTCTCACATATAAATGAGAGAAACATTTTCTTTCTGTGTCTGGCTTATCTCACTTAATATATTGTTCTCCTGTTCCATCTGTATTGTGGCCAATGACAGGATTTCATTCAATGATGGCTGGATAATATTTCATGGTTTATGTATATTCTTTATCCATTCATCTGTTGATGGAACTCAGAGTCCAAACAAGGATAACTTGATTTCTTCTTTTCCAATTTCAATGAGATTTATTTTATCCTCTTATCTAATTCCTCTGACTAGAACATACAGTACTAAGTCCAGTAACCGTGGGGAAAGTGGACATCCTTGTTGTGTTCAGATCACAGAGGAAAAGCTTTCCACTTTTCCCTGTTCAGTATGACACTAGCTGTGGGTTTGTCACATGTGGCTTTCATCTTGTTGAAGCATGTTCCTTCAATCCCCAGTTTGTTGAGTGTTTTTATGCTGAAGGGATGTTGAATAGTATGAAATGCTTTTTAGACATCTATTGGAATGATTACATGGTTTTGGTCCTTCTGTCTGTAAGAGCATCACATTGGGTGATTTGCTTTGGTTGAATCCTCTTTGCATCCCTGCCATGAGTCCCACTTGATCACGATGAATGATCTTGTTAACATGGTGTTGAATTTGTTTTGCCAGTATCTTGTTGAGGGTTTTTGCATCTGTCTTCATGAGAGATATTGGCCCAAAGTTTTCTTTTCTTGTGTCAGGGTCTAGTTTTGGTGTCAGGGTGGTACTGGTCTTATAAAATGAATTTGGAAGTTTTTATTTCTCTTCAACTTTTTGGACTAGTTTAGGTGAATTGATAGTAGTTTTTTGGGGTAATATTTGGTAAAATTCAACAGTGAAACCATCAAGTCCTGTACTTTTCTTTGATGAGAAACTTTTTATTACTGCTTCTGTCTTGTTACTTGTTATTGGTCTATCCAGGTTTTAGATTCTTCATGACTCAGTCTTGTTAGGTTGTAAGTGTCTAGGAATTTATCCCTTTCTTCTGGTTTTCCTAATTTATTGGCATGTAGCTGCTACGTTACTCTCTGCTTGGTCTTTGAATTTGTGTAGCATCAGTTTTAATGCCTCCTTTTCATTGCTGATTTGTATTTCTTTTCTTTTTCTAATTTTGGCTTTCATTTGCTCTTGCTTTTTTAGTAAGATGCATCATTGGTTTTTTTACTTGAAGATTTTTGTTGCTATAGATGTCCTTTTTAGTAGTGTTTTTTTTCCATATCCTATAAGTTTTGATGTGTTGTGTCTTTATTTTCATTGTTTCAAGAAGTTTTTAATTTCTCTCATAATCCAACCATTTACCCCATGGTTGCTCGGAGTTATATTGTTGGATTTCGATGCATTTGTATATTTCCCCGAGTTACTCTAGTTGCTCATTCCTAGTTTTATGCCATGGGGTCATAAAACACATTTGATATAGTTTTATGTTGGTTTTTTTTTTATTGTTTATTTATTTATTTATTTATTTTTTGAGATTTATTTTGTGGCCTCACATGAGATCTATCCCTGAGGATATCCCATTTGCCAACAAGAACGCTGCTGAACCAGATTTCCTAGGTGATTCTTTCTTTTTTCTTTGTTGAGACAGAGTCTCAAGCTGTCACCCTGGGTAGAGTGCTGTGGCATCACAGCTCACAACAACTTCAAACTCTTGGGCTTAAGTGATTATCTTGCCTCAGCTCCCAAGTAGCTGGGACTACAGGTTACTAGGTGATTCTGCCTTGAATTTTTTGACTTAGCTCCATCAGTGGCCCTCAGACCACATGGCACCTTTTCAGGCTTTGCTGGGTCACAAACTACGTGGGGAGATTGGGGGTGGTGCACAGCCGTGAGAGACTTGAGGCTCCTTGAGCTTTCAGCCCCTTCCCTTCTCTCGTGCTCCTCTTTCTCCAGGCCTTTCCAAACCTCGTTAAGTCCAGCCCACATCACTGCAGCAATAATTTTATGTTCTTCTCTGAAGATAGGGAACTTTTCTCTGTGTCTCCTTCTATAATAAAGTGTCCATCTACTATCTTTCCCCTGCATTTTTGACTGAGGAGTAACGATTCTGGTGATGTGAAAAATAATTATGGCGAGAGTGGCTGTCATTTACTGAGCATGTGCTATCTCCCAGGGCCTGTGACAAATTACTGACATTCATGAAGTTATTTTAACCTCACAGTCTGCCATCAAGGTGAGTATTAGAAGACCAATCTAACGTTAAGGAAATTAGAAATTGAGGCTTAGTAAAGTGCTTTTCCAGCACTTGTGCAGAAAGCTAAGTTCAGATCCGGGGTCTGTCTCGGGTCTGGGCTCCTAGACTGTGCACCCTGCTATGCACCTGTGACTTCATTTCCACACTTGACCCTCTCCCTCGCTGCTTTCATGAATGTTCTGAATTTCTACTTGATTTACAGATCTCTTTCTGTGGCCTAATAAACCCTCAGTATCCCTCTCATCGTGGTCGCCTTTACTTCCTTAAAAGGCTGCCTTCCTTTTAAGGAAGTAAGATTTGCAGTCTTTTTCAACCACCATCTTCACAGAATAATTATTGTAAACATTTTAGGGGACTGAGCTATGTTGGGCATGTACGACAATAAAAAAGAAATGCAAAATGTCTTTCTCAATGTCTGGCTGAATAGACAAGTTCCTCGCGTGAAATAGAAACTGAATACATAAAAGAATTTTGCTCTCAGATGTTTGGGAATTCTAATCTAATATTAAGGGGTTTTCTAGGTTTTCACCTTCCATAACTTCTCTGCTTTATTTAATTATAATTTTTCTTTATCTTTCCTATTCTTTACTTCTCAGACTTTTTTTCCGTCCTTCTGATTATTCATCTCGGCTATTGTCTCCTTCCTTCTGTTTTGATCTCCCAAAGCTTTGCTCTGAGTTTTTTTTTTTTTTTTTCTGCTATTTTTCTTTGCTGTGTAACTACTCTTAAGCAGTTCACAGTTATTGTCTATAATCCTCAAATAAAATATCCCATTTTATGGATGAGGAGACACTTTTAAAAAGTAATTAAGAAACATCCTTAGATTCTCAAAGTTGGTGTTAAAATTGGTGGAGCTAACATTCAATCTATCCCGTGATATTTCTCCATCACAACATTGGTTTAATTTTTGTTTTCTGTACTAATTGTTTTGTCTGGCTTAATGACACATTGAAAGTATTTTGAGCAAATTACATTGGAAGCAATTTGGTTTGGTTTGGTTTGATGATTTCATTTGGAGAGATAAACTGGGATCTGGAAGCCAATAATGAGGTGATTGCAAAAATTCTGGAGTGTTATTCTAAACAAGCAACTGTCTTCCAATCTACACCACTGAGAGATCTGTTGCTATGACCTCCAGCATAGTTTTCCAACTGTTATTAACAAATTAATTTCCTAACTTTATTATAGTAGTAAGTAATAAATCTCTTCTTTTAAACTTCTCTTGACGTGAACCCAGTCTTAAAAAAAAAATAGTCTAAATTGAAAAGGAAGAATAAGGCAGGTGTGAAATCTTCATTTTTCTCTTAATTCATGTGGGGATAAGAGCCTGTCAATTAGGAAATGTCTTTTATTTTTTTTCCCCACTCTGTTTTTCACTTTTTTTTTTTCCACTCTGGTTCATCTGATGGTTGGCAACCTTGTGAGTAGGTGAAAGAGGTAGAAACAGGAGGAAAAATACTTTGTCCCCCCTTTCCATAAATTTAAGCCCATTTCCTCTTGTCCTTTCTCAGGGGTAAGCTTATATTTCCTTTTTAAATATGAGCTCCCAAAGGGCATTAACCATGTCATTTTTACTTAACTACATTTTATTTTTTACTAGCATGATGCTGTGCTCACATAACTGACCTATACTCACAGGAACAAAATGACAAAAACTGCATTCTAGTGACTGCAAGCTAATATTTTATAGGCCACTGTAATGAAAGTTTTGATCACTATTTTAAATCATACTGAGAACATATATAACTGAAGGTTTGTATTGATAATACCAAGAATATATCATGTAATACTGGGGATTTGATTTGAACTCTCCTAATTGAAGTTTTGTGACAATTAGCCAAAGCTGCACAGCATTTACTTGTGTGCTCTGCATGAAATGAAGACATTTATAGCCAAAAAAAATTGGTAATATAAACAAAGGTACAGAGGTTTGTTTCATTTTTGTGTGCAGTTTTATAGAAGTGGATTATGCGGTTGTAAACTCATGAAAATGACCACATGTGTATTTTAAAACATGGAAAGCTTCACCCTGAATTTAAATTCTAAAGTCACAGTATTTATAGTACATGAAAGATATTGAAACATATTTCTTTGTCAATTACCCATTATGAAAACACCTACAAATATAAAAATACTTTGCTATGATTTAGTGCCAATCATTGAAATTGAACATATTGAATTGAAATTGAACACCGGTTCTTTCTAAGTTTTTTTTTTTATACTCTCTTTTTTTCCCCACTCCTCTTTGAATTTGTTTCCTTGCTTAGTTTTCTCTATAAAGAATTACAAACTAAATATATTTTTAAAGTATTGATTGGTTTCCTTTTGCAAAGCTTTGAAACTAGGTGGGGGAAATTGGGCGTATGTCTTCTTGTATAGATATTCTTTGTTTGGTTGAGGGAAATCATCTTTACTTATTTCTTTTCCTAAAAACTTTCAAATGGAAGGCAATTCATTTTTGTTTTCTCTCATAGTTCAGTGGAAGATAGCTTTTGCTCTGGTTTAGGGCTCTCTATTTCCCAAACCCTGGGAGGTTAAAAAGTTACCTTCACTGATTAACAAAGAAATGAGTAAATGTGTGCCCAGAGAGATGGGGTGCTGGGGTTATATACATTTTAAATGAATTCTGATTTTATTAAACTCGTTTGCATAATTTGCACAATGCACGTGGGTTGCATAAAATACTTCTTTAGGGTTGCTCATCTTCATAATTTCTGCAATTTTTGCATCTATGAATGTTAATAGATTTCCCCTGTTTTTCTCTCCTCCCTCACACCTTAATTGATGGCTCTAATTCATTTGGATTAAGTTTTGCCTCAGGAGATAAAAATAGCAGGGAATGCCCAGACTCCCTCTTCTGGAAAGATTCTCTGGAGAGAGGAGTCTGCTTTTCAGAAAAGTGCCTGTTTTCCTCTGTGCCTACCACCTTTGAAAGAAGGTCATCCCAGCTGGTGAATGTATTTCATTGACTGATGGGGACTGGGTGTCCCAGAGCACTCCCATGGCAGAGCATTTTTGTGAGGCTGGAGCATGTGGCAAACAGGGTATATAACCAATCTTTTTATTTTTGTCTCTTTATTATCAAATCCTGCAATTTTTTTTTTTTTAATCCTGCAATTTCCTAATGGGATCATTATTTTATTTTTGTCTATCGAGAAATTTGGGCTGCTGCAAGTGGATAACCCTATGCAATGAGAAACTCTAAAAGAAATGAAGTCAAACTTAGGCAGCGGAAGTAAGGAACTGCAAAACAACAGGCATGGACGGCTGTCCACCAGTAATGCCCTGATTCCCACTTGCTCGTTATGTCAAGTCACCAGGTGGTGCTTGGTCTTCCCACACCCACATGCTGTCCCCGAGAAACCCCCCAGAGAGCTGAGGTTTTGATTGTTGATTGTCCTTGCAATATACATTACACATCTGAATGTCACGTCATGGCAGTAATGCTGGGCTCTCGAGACTGATTAAATTAATGTATATAGCTATTTTAAAATACTTCACCAGTGGCAGCGGGTATGACAGTCTAAGCATTTGTAGTCGGCACACGTGTTGAAGTTGGGAAAATTGAGCCTGACTCACTGCTCTGTCTTCCATTGGCGATGTGCTGAGGTGCCCTAGGTTTATTATTCATATGGTGGAAGAATTCATAATAGTGATGGTAACAGTCCCACAGGAACAGCAAGCATTTATCAAATCTGTTGACCACTGTGCCAAACCTTTTGTTTATAGCATCTCAATCCTCAGGACAACCTGTAGGATAATATTGTTGTTGTCATTTTATAGATGGTGAACTAAGGCTCAATAACTCGTGTGAATCCTCACAGCACTTGGCTTGAATTGTTTGCTGAAATAGCTAAAAGAAGCTAACAGAGTATGGAACTCTAGGGAAGAGCGAGAAAGACCTGGACCAGGCTTCTGGATTCTATCCTGGTGATTCGCCTCCTCCCAGCCTCCTAATTTCATGCAGGGCTGCTGAAGAAATAATTCTGTTTTGTGTTTGATGTCCCTCCTCACACTCCCCTCAGTCCCCAGGTGAGGAAGGAACATGCAGATGGGTCTCACAGAGCTTTCATCTCCCGTTATCATCTCTAGTCTTACAGCACAAGCCAGAGAATCAATGGTATTCCACAAGGTATCTCCTATGCAACTGTGTAGTCTTGGGACTTATCTGTGGCAGACCAGAGGAAATTTATCAGGGGGGATTGAGTTCCTATTCACTACAGCCTAGTCAAGGTAACTACAGGCCTTCTGAGACTGCAATTTCAACAGTGCTTTCAAAGGACTCTAGAGAAGGCCTACGCTGGGATAAATTTCAAAATGCAGCTTCTAGGACCCTCTCCCAGACTTTTGATAAGATTCCCCACTGATTCCTTTCCCTTCCTCACGTTTGAGACTCACTGTTTGTGGTGGGGATCTGGTGAGTGGGGAGGCTCAGCAGTTAATGGGAAGGAGTTAATTGAAGGACCTTAGGGAAACTCCCCCTATTTGGTTCCAAGTGTGAATCTGACTTTCTTGAGGTCTGGGTTCTAATGATTCAGTTCTGCAGTCAGATTTGTGTCTGGAGGAGATGACGAGATGGCATTTTCTCTCACAGGGAGGTTCACAGTCCCATTTCCTCCAATCTGTAACAATCTGCCATGACCATTGCACTTTCTGATGCTCCTTCCTGCCTTGTGCTAGTTCTACTCATCTGTAGCTTATTTCTTGCTTACCTGAAGACAACAATGGCTAAAAGTGTTCTTAGATAAAAAAGAGCTACTCTGCTTTTGACACAGATATTTCCTTGCTCATTTGAAATTGGATGGCAATTGTTCCGGAAAGGATAATGACATTCTAAACAATATGACCTATGAAATCCCTTTGTTATGTATACTTGCTTTAAAAAAAGATCTTGTGGGGCTGATCAGATTATCAGTCAAACAAGTGCACTGAGGTTTTGTCCTTGTTTCTGCTTTTGGTACTTTGTAGTATCCCTGCTTACTCTGATAAGGGCATATCTGATAAAAGTGAGGTCGAATTTTCCATTTGCCTCTGTCACTGATAAATGAGAAATTCTGTTCCTGGTACCTAGACTTGTATTTTATATTATAAAACCATTCTGCTTCCATTTAGCACCTATTTGAATATATTTAACTTATAACCCCAGAAAGTCATTCTTTAGAAATGGGCCATTTCTTGTTGGTGGCTCCTTTGGGTTCTATTGAAGGTCTTACTCTCTATTGTAATGGAACATTCTTGGTATCCCTAGTGCTAGATAGAGTTTTTTTTTTTTTTTTTTCTTTCTTTTTCCAAGATATAACATGTCAGTGGACTCTTCATGCTAATATAGATATCTAAAACTTCGGAGGATTTTCAATACCAGAGAAAGATCTTATTTCTAATATTAAAAATCCTCACCAAGTTCATACTGGCTTAAAGCCACTATTGATTTCTGTGAAGTTTTAAAATAATTTCCATCACTCGCAAATGAATTCTAGCTCATTTTTCTTTATGTTTAATGTTATTGCATCATCATTTAAATTGGAGTAAGTTTCATACATGGAATAGTCTCTGTCCTGAACATTTCCCAAGTTCCCCAAATCCTTTGATTCAAGAGAAAGTCTGCAAATAAATTGTTAAGATGATTCTGGAGACACAACAACCTGAATATTGCTTTTTTGTGCTCTACTAATAACTCTAAAGTGAGTGACTTTTCTTGGGACCAGTGGCTGCTGTGCTGGAAGATGCTGATTATGATGAAACTTTAGGAGGTGGAGGGAAGAACTGGTTTGCATTTGGAAGCAGCTTGGACCTCATGTGACTCACCATTTAAAAAAAAAATTGACATAAAAATTGTATATAGTAGTGGCATAATGTAACTTTTTGATATATATCTATATTGTAAAATGATTAATCACACCATTTAAACATATGCATTAACCCACACACTGATCCCTGGGGGGCTAAGAACACAAAATCAGCTTTTTACATATATAATACATTGTTATTAACTATAGCCACCACCTTGTACGATAGATTTCTTGAACTTATTCCTTCTGTATAACTGACATTTTGCACTCTTTTATTATTATCTCCCCACGCCTCAGCTTCTGGTTGTCCCATTTTACTCCCTGTTTCTCTAATATCTGCTGATGTGGATTCCAGCTCATGTAAAGGTTGTGAGTTTACTTGTCCCACAAAGGCCAAAATGGATGGAAATCTGGAGGCGGGGGCATCCACGTCTTTGGGTTTGGGAAAATGTGGGAGATGACAGGTGAGGACATCTTCCTTCAACAACTTCAACGTGGGGCTCAGAGTTTTCTATAAGCCCCAGTCCACAACGCAGAGATAATTTTAAAAGGGTCTATTTAAATTGAAGGCTGTCTAAATAAATTTATAAAAACCAATGCAACGTGATGCATCCTGGTAATTCTTTTTAATGATCCATCTGCTTATTTAATTTCTTTTCATGGGCATGAAAAGAATCTTAATTTATTTAGAGCTATAGCTGTAGATTTGGTTTTAAAGTCATATAGATTTAATCTGCTTTTCCTTTATCTATTTTTTTCTTTTTCTTTCTTTCTTTCTTTTTTTTTTTCTGAAGACCCTTTTACAATTGTGTCTGATCCTGGTAAAATTTTTTAAACTTTCAGATACAAATAAATTTCATAAGCTTTTACCATTGGGTTCTCAATTGGGGACAATTTTGACCCCAGTGAGCATTTGGCACTCAGCAAGGTCTGAAGACATTTTTGGTTGACACAATTGAGTACAGTGCTACTGGCATTTAGTGGGGAGAGGGCAAGGATATGGCTAAATATTCTGCAAAGGGAAGGACAGACTCCATAACAAAGAATTATTCCATGGAATGGGTGAATAATGCCAAGGTTGAATGGCCTGACCTAGACAAAAAAGAACAAGTTCCTACAAAGTGAAGAAACTCAGACTGGTATCAGCATCTTCATCTGTAAGGCCAGAAGTCGTATGATTATTATAGAATTTATAATTTGACAGCAAAGAACTACTAGGAAAGGACTCTATTTCTAGACAATATTTTGTCACCCTAATACTTAATTTAAAAAAGGTGCTAAAAATTGACATTAATATATTAAAAAATGATAAGAAAAGAGGTCCATAAAATAGTAGAAAATGTTTTCAAATGAACCATCTGATAAAGGATGAAACCAGAAAACAGCTCGGACAACTCAATAGGAAATACTAAATAATATAATTTAAAAAAGAACAATAGATATAAATAAACATTTCTTAAAATAAGACATACACATAGCCAACAAGTATGTGAAAAACAGTGTTCAACATCACTAATCATCAGATAAATGCAAACCAAAAGTACAATGAGATATTAATAAAAGAGCACAAAATATCTCACCCTCGTTAAAGTAACTTTTATCCAACAGAGAGATAAGAATGCTTTACATTTTACAAGCTTTCTGGAAGGCATTATCATCTAAATATTGACGGACTAATCTCCATTCTTTACGAACTAGGAATTTTACTTCTAGAACTTTGGCCTAAAGAAATATCCAGAGATTTTTTTTTTTTTTAAAGATGGGGATATTGTCCAGGTGTGATGGCTCACACCTGTAATTCTAGCACTCTGGGAGGCTGAGCTGGATGGATTGCTTGATCTCAGGAGGTCAAGACAAGCCTGAGCAAGACCAAGACACTGTCTCTACTAAAAACAGTAAAATTAGCGGGGAGTTGCAGTGGGCAACTGTAGTCCCAGCTACTTGGGAGGCTGAGACTTGTGGATCACTTGAGTGCAGGAGTTTGATGTTGCTGTGAGCTAGGCTGATGCCACAGAGTGAGACTTTGTCTCAATAAAATAAAAAAAAAATGAAGTTTATACACACATACACACATATATACATAGACATATATGTACGAAGCCATCATTTAAGATAAAATTATAGGAATATGAACACTCTAAAAATACAGTAGGAAATTGGTTAGATAAATTTTAATGTTCTTAAGATATAGTAATAGTTGTTAAAATCACATTAAGTCTGAATATCCCTTATAGGAAATATTTAAATTATATGATTGTCTGAAAAATATGAAGATATGGAGTAATATGCAGAGGATATTATCTTATTGGATATACATGTGCCACAAACTCTAATGGTTTCCATTCTGTGCCTGTGTAAACTATTTAGGATTTTTATGTTTTCAAGCAGCTGTTTCTTTTACAATTTAAATAACAAAATAAAAGTACAAAAAACACATCTTGTTTTTTTCATGCATCAGCCAATTTAGATCATTCAGAAAACACCTGAAAGCTTTAAGCAGTGGTATGTTTGGCCTGCCTTCCTGCTGTTCTAGAAATTCAACTTTGGCCTAGTCATAATAAAGTAGTTATACCACAGGTATAAAATCTCTACATAGTGGAGTTTATAGCTATAAGATTTGAAGATCAACTCTTCAACGGGAATACACGTATCAACAAAATTACAATCAAAAATCCTTTTGGAAGGTGCTGTATAGAATGAGGCTTTGCCAGTTTTCCCTCCGAAATGACATAAAATTTCCAGTCATCATCTGATCGGCTCACTCATGTTTACAGATCATGGAAGCAAGCTGATCATAATTAAGGAGGCAAATAGAAAGAATCAATTAAGGCATCCACAGATTCAATCCCCTCACTCATAAGAAGCACTTTCTGAGCAGAGGGTGGGAACAGTCACTAGTATTATTTCTTTCTTTCTTTTTTTTTTTCTTTTTTTACTAGTATTATTTCTATTCATTCCTCTCTGACCAAGAACAAAGAGCAGAACCCTCAAATGTCATGTGGACTTTTGCTTTGACTCTATGTTTTGTTTTTTCAGCCTACATTCCACGAAGGTGAAACCTACATTAACATGACAATATATTTTTGGCCCTGGTCTAGTTTGTTATAAAAATGTATTGAGCTGGCCTCTGCTCATTGAGAACATGTATTCCCCGCCCCCCCCACTGGATAAAAGATTTATTTATTTATTTATTTTTATTTATTTTTTATTAAATCATAGCTGTGTACATTAATGTGACCATGGGGCACCATATACTAGTTTCGTAGACCATTTGACACATTTTCATCACTCTGGTTAACATAGCCTTCCTGGCATTTTCTTAGTTATTGTGCTCAGACATTTACATTACACATTTACTAAGTTTCACATATACCCTTGTAAGATGCACCGCAGGTGTAATCCCACCAAACCCCTCCCTCTGCTCTCCTCCCCCCTCCCTCCTGTCCCTTTCCCCCTTCCCCCTATTCTTAGGTTGTAACTGGGTTATAGCTTTCATGTGAAAGCCATAAATTAGTTTCATAGTAGGGCTGAGTACATTGAATACTTTTTCTTCCATTCTTGAGATACTTTACTAAGAAGAATATGTTCC